>JAVFHW010077257.1:0-19610 GCA_032159205.1 Eurystomus glaucurus suahelicus | reverse complement strand
TAGATGTGTAATGCTCAGTTTTAACAAGCTCTCAAGCAGAGCTTGAAGGAGGGGTTCAATTTCACTCATTCATCAGGCAAAGCTGGAAAAACTCCATGAAAGAAACTTGATACAGCTTTGGGCTGAATATTATTAGCAGCAAGTAAGTGACATCTAGGCAGTAGAAGATGATGAGAGCAGGGCTGTGTCCAACAGCCTCCTGTATCTGCAGCTACTCAGGGTGAATGAATCTTTCCTGTGTGCGTAAATGAAGTGCTGTATTATGCTCCAATCACTTGTTCATTAGAAAGAGCCTAATGTCCTCCCCATCTTCTGTAACTCTGAAAGGGCTGAGAGGGAGGCATGGAAGGGACTCAATAAACAAGTACAGCAGTAGCAGCATGCCTGCAGAATCACAGAATGGTAGGGTTGGAAGGGACCTCTGGAGATCATCTAGTCCAATCCCCTGCCAGAGCAGGGCCATCTAGAGCAGGTTACACAGGAAGGCATCCAGGTGGGTTTTGAATGTCTCCAGAGACAGAGACTCCACCACCTCTCTGGGCAGCCTGTTCCAGTGCTCTGCCACCCTCAAAGGAAAGAAGTTCCTCCTCATGTTTAGATGGAACTTCCTGAGCTCAGTTTATTTCCATTCCCTCTTGTCCTGTCACTGGGCACCACAGAAAATAGACTGGCCCCATCTTCCTGACATCCACCCCTTAAGTATTTATAAGTGTGAATGAGTTGCCCCCTCAGTCTTCTCTTCTCCAGACTAAATAGACCCAAGTCCCTCAGCCTTTCCTCATAAGTGAGATGTTCCAGTCCCCTAATCATCTTAGCAGCCCTTCTCTTAAACCTCTCCCGCAGCTCCCTGTGTCTCTTGAACCAGGGAGCCCAGAACTGGACACAGGACTCCAGATGCAGCTGCACCAGGGCAGAGTAGAGGGTAAGGAGAACCTCTCTCGACCTGCTGGCCACACCCTTCTTGATGCACCCAAGGATGCCACCGGCCTTCTTGGCCAGAAGTGCATACAGGGATACTTCTTCTAATGAACCAAGTACAGTCATGATGACAAAGTGATGGGAGCTTCACAAGGATACTATGGGCAGGGCAGCACTGCCTGTTGCCCAGCAATGCTTGAAAACACACGACTCCACCTCACATTATTGCCTTTAAATTGCTTATAGTCTCTTAAGAGCTAACAGACACCCCTGGGAAGGCAGGTACTTTCACCACCAGACTGTGAGTTTTAACGTGGGCTCAGCCTCCCTCACGATGCAGAATGAGGAAAGAAGGAAAATTGCCAGGTTGCTTTGTGGCAAGAGCAGTGCAAATTAGCATGCAAGTTCTGTTACCAGGTTTATAATGCCTTTAACAGGCATGATGCGCATCCTTGAAATGCTTTGACAGAGGTTAGATTTCAGCTATAAAGTCCAGATTACTTATGTCCTTCATTTTTCTATCCAATTAGGTTGATACAAAAGGCTGTGAGGCTTCTGTTTCACTTTCCTTTCTTTGAGCAGGAGAAAGGCATCATTCCCAGCTTTACTTTCCCCAACAGCAGGATGTAGTGTTGTGGTCATATTTCTCCCTTCAGCTCAGAAACTGGCTTGGAGCAGGTTGCTGTGGTTCCTCAAACTGTCCTTTGCTGGGCCTTACAAAGGAAGTGTCTCCTTTGGACAAATGCTTCAGGGCAAATGCTTGGAGAAAGCAAACACCTTTCAGAGCAGATCCATCCTGGCAGATGTATACCTGCATTACCACAGGAACTAAGCTACACCCAAATATGTGGCAGTGAAAGCTTGCAACTGAAATGGGAGTGAGCCTATTACTGTATACACAAGGCATACTGCCTGCAGTGTACCTTAAAATGGGTGTCACATCCTCCTGGAAGCGTGCAAGGAAGCTTCTGCCCACATCTGTGGGAACACAAAAGGTAAAATTCACATGGGAAGGTAGATAATATCATGTCCTGAGTTTAGGGACCAAATCTACTGCAGGTCCCAACTTTTTCACCAGGGAGAGGGAACCCTTTCTCTCTCCATCATTGAAAAGGAATAGATTTGAACAGAAGATATTTTTCCCCAGTGTTCCCTCTCCTTTGCAGACACAGGTCACTAATCCTTCAGTGGAAAGGGGGAGATGTGCCACAAGGCACACTCCCCCTTCTCCTGCAGGTCAACATTCACTAAGGTGAATGTGCCTCAGGCCTCTGGCTTTGCAGGAGGCTCATGGTCTGGCTGATTCTTGCTCCAGACCCAGCCCTGACTGCAAAAGAATGCAAAGAATGTAAGGAAGTGGAACAAAAGTGATCTGCTACAGTAAGGGATGAGCCAAGAGAGGGCTTTTTGTCTTTCCCTTTCCATGCCTAACTCCAGCTGGATGGATGTCAGAGGGATAGGAGTTACATACAGTGCATTTCATAAACTTGCTCTGAGTTTAATGGCATTGAGACAAACACTCAATACACAATAAACAGTAATAACCACGTCCAGCTGGGAATGGCAGTTCCTCCTCCAGTGCACTCAGAGTGCTGCTTAAGCCTAAGGACTTGTACAACAGTGGAACTACAACTTAAACACTAATACAAGAATGGAAAAGGGCAATACCGCACATTCAGATGTGGCTCAAGCCAAGAAGACACAGGCTTTCTAACTCCTCCCTTTTGGCCTTCTGAACCAAGAGAGAGATCGGTGGCATTGAAGGAAATATGTCATCCTTGTCTTCACTGAGGATCCTTGTAGGAGAGCTGGTAAATCAGTGTTAACTAGACTTGCTCCTACAACTAATGTTACTTATTGCAAACTGGCCAAGACTTAAGCCCAGTTTAGAGGCAGTTTCAGTAAGCTGTTGGAGAAGTCTATCCCTTTCAAAATAGCAGTAGGTGCATCCTTTTCCTGAAAATATCACACATTCTCCTACTGACATCCCAACTTATTTTGTCAGCTACCCACTTTTTGCTGCAGCCATTACCTGCCTTGCATTCTGGCAAGCAGCCCACTGCTGGTCTTCAGTATTCTAGCTGGTGGAAGGCTGATTTACCACCACAATCCCATACTGAAGTCTGGAGCTGATGACTTTTCGAGAAAACTGCCTCTTGGCCACATCACTAGCAAGTTCTTAGTGCAGGAAAAAAGCAGATGAGGGATACAATTATAGTTAGGACCCTCACTGTGATTAAAAACAAGAAAATAGAGTTAGTCTGCAAGACTGGTACAAGGGTATCAAGAAAAAGTGACATGGCCTACTACTGCACAGTATTACTGAAGACGTGACTGGTCTGGGTCTCTCTGAATCCCAGCTGGAGCATCTACTCTACCTCAAAGATTCGGGACCATTCCAAAGGATATCAGATGATACATTACACTGCACATGTTCAGGGATGATAAAAATGCCTCTCTTCAAAACAACTAAGACTGCAGACAACAAGAAATCTGCTCCATCTCCCCAGAATGCCCTTCGATATCCATCACAGAATCATTTAAGTTGGGAAAGGCCTTTAAGATCTTCAAGTCCAACCATTAACCCAGCACTGCCAAGTCCACCACTAAACCATGTCCCTCAGCACCACATCTACACATCTTTTAAATACCCTCAGGGATGGTGACTCAGCCACTTCCCTGGGCAGTCTGTTCCAGGGCTTGATAATCAGTTCAGTTAAAAAAATCTTTCCTAATGTCCAACCTAAATTTCCCCTCACACAACTCCTTTCAGGTAGTTGTAGAGAGCAGTAAGATCTCCCGTCAGCATCCTTTTCTCCAGGCTAAACAACCTCAGTTCCCTCAGCCGCTCCTTGTAAGACTTGTTCTCTAGACCCTTCACCAGCTTTGTTGCCCTTCTTTGGATACACTCCAGCACCTCAAGGTCCTTCTTGTAGTGAGTGGCCCAAAACTGAACACAGTATTCGAGGTGCAGCCTCACCAGTGCCAAGTACAGGGGGACAATTACTTCCCTAGTCCTGCTGGCCACACTAGTACTGATACAAGACAGGATGCTGTTGGCCTTCTTGGGCACCTGGGCACACTGCTGGCTCATATTCAGCTGGCTGTTGACCAACACCCCCAGGTCCTTTTCCACCAGGCAGCTTTCCAGTCATTCCTCCCCAGGTCTGTAGCATTGCTGGGGGTTGTTGTGACCCAAGTGCAGGACTTTGCACTTGGCCTTGTTGAACCTCATACCACTGGCCTTGGCCCATCAGTCCAGCCACTCCAGATCCCCCTGTAAAGCCTCCCTACCCTCAAGCAGATCAACACTTCTGCCTAACTTGGTGTCATTTGCAAACTTACTGAGGGTGCATTTGATCCCCTCATCCAGATTGCTGATAAAGCCTGTTGCCTCCCCCACTTAGCTGATTGCCCAGATGATAGGGCATTATGTCAGTCAAAGAAATCAACAGCTAAAGGAAAACCACAACAGTTGGATAGGAAAGTTCTTTTATTCTGACAGTGCTTACTGAACAAAGGGGGGAAAACTTCTAAAGACATGTTGCTGGCTTACAGTTTAATTGATGCCCTCATCTTTGAGCCAGCATAAATTATTATTATGAGAGAAATTGCTGAGCTCAGGCTATGCAGACACTTGCCAAAGAAAAGCAATTCTGACAGTTGTTACAGGGAATTCTCTGCAGTTTTCCTCTCATTTTGCAGTGTACTTCATGTTGACCTTCTGGAATTAAATGGACTTATGCCAAAAGTAGTGCTTTCCCTTAGCATGGAGACTGCATTGACACAGCTCTCTGGTGGTGCTCATACTGGAGGGACTGTCCTTGTGTCTAGTCTGGGGCCAGTATTCTGGAGGAATAGGATGTATTTTTCCTCCTCTGTCCCTACCTTCACTTTAAAAGATCTGATTTTGCCTGCTGGCAACAAGCTTGACAGTGACATCCTTCAAGGTGAGGACAGTCCTAAAGGTGCCCACTTACTAAATTGCCTCTCATGCGCTTTGCTACCTCATACCAAAAGCAGTCATTGACCCTCCTAACAGACATACACCCCCTCTGAAGCATCTCTCCAGTTAATAGACTTCTACCCTCCCGCTCCTTCCCTGGATATCTAAAAATCCATGCTGTGTTTAAAAAATTTCTCCTTGAGTTACCAGAAAACACTGTCTTTATACAACAGCCCCAGGGGACCAGGAAAAAATTTGGGAAGATGAAATCCTTGTGACTTCAGATTTGCTTACATCTGGAAAGAGTCTGTGAGAATGAAGACCCAAACCTGAGGAAAAGGCAAAAGGACATCTGCACTGGGTTAATGCCTGTAAGTTGGAAAGTAACTTCTTGTTCTTCTTCTTTGTGTTTCCCCAGAGCTTCAGTATAATAAAGAGAAAAGAGATAGAAGAGGGCAGGAAAAGGGCTGATACGCTACAGCACAACAGCTCTTGGGGATTACAGAAGGGCAGAAAACCCTTCCTGGAGCCCATGGGTTTTAATACTCCTAACTGCTTTTCAGATGCTTAATAATGTTTTTTTGCTCAATGTTTAGCTCTATGTACTCCTTGCTATTAAGTAAAAAAAAATTGTTGAAAGTATCCTCCTATTGCACAGGATGTGCGATTTAATTCTATGCATAAATAAGGTAAAAGGTACATATGAATCATGACAACAGTGTTCCATACACAAGAAGACATGCAATAAGCTTGACTAATGGTTTATACAAAGACATATCTGTTTTTCACAAGTGGCTGTTTGAGTCATGCAGGAGCACAATGCATTTCTGACTCTGTGCCCCCGAGAACATACAGCATTTCTATGAGGCTCCTTATCTGGCTATTCAGCGCATTCAGCTCATGTATCCATCACCACTTCCCACATCTGCGCAAGACCTTCTCGGGTTTTTTTCCCTTACAAAGTTGCTGCAAAATGCACTCAGCCATAAGACACTAGGATTTCTATCCTGCCTCCACCTCACCATCAGTGTTGTCCATCCAACCACCCTTCTTCCAAGCCATATTTCATTGTGCTTGTAAAGCTACTCGGGCCATAGGAGAAGGGACTAGTGTGGTATTGGTGTGCAGGACAAAGGACTGAAAGGAAGCCACATCCTCTGAATAACCAGAGTAACTCTACAGAAGTCACCAGGATTAGGCTGGCTTGCTCTCATGAGGGTCTGTACTGTCCTTTGTTTATCTACAAAATGTACCCTGCACAACCAGTTAAAGCTTCTTCAAGCTTGGGACCTTGGAACTGATCTTATTTAATACTTTCATTAACAACCCTGGCACAAGAAAATGAAAACATGCTAATGAAACTAGAGCATATCACAAGATTCAAAGGCTGTGTCAGTGTAGAGGAAGATCAGAGTATTATACAGGTGGGCTAAGAGTAAAACAGACAGGATAAAACAGAAGATCATGAAGCGTAAAGCCATGTATTTAGGGATTAACACCAGAATTTCTGCTAGAATTAAGAAGCCCATAATTTAGAAGCAAAATAGGCGCACCCTATATTTCTAGCTCAGCACAATCTGACAACCCCTTGCTAATGTGATGCAGGGCTGAGAAACCAAAGTGTGATGCCAAGAGGCATGAGAAGAGTCAGTTTTCACAAGTAATAAAATGCATGTGCTAGTACTAAAAGTCCTACAGGGATCTTGCTGAGATACTCTAAGACACAGGGGTTTTTTGTGTTGAACAAAGACAAATTCAGGCTCCAGAGGTACTGAGGTTGGTGGAGGGAGGTGCGAGGGAGGTTGAGGCTACACTTGTGCAGACAGTATGAATGAATTGTAAGGTAGGATTGCAGCATTTGAGGCAGACACAGCCAACCAGATACGCTCCTGCCTTGAAACACGCACAGAATTTGCTCTCATGCTTCAGTAAACAAGCATAGAGCCTTCCAGCATCCCCCATACCGCCTTCTCAAAGGTATCCCCAGCATACCTCTACTGTTCATAATTAAAGACAAACCTGAGAGGAGAGACAGGCCTGCAGAAATGACTCCCTCAGAAGCTGCCTTAGCGAAATGTTGAAAAGTAAGTGGATCTTCCTTGCCAAAATGGGTTAGACATAACCATCTCCTTCCAACTAATGAAACACTTCTTTTTGTTCAGATTTCTCAGCTGGGACTCCTATCCTGGTATTTTGATATCTGATCCTATTTTTCCCCATCTGCTCATACATTCTCTCCCCTCACATCCCAGCCCGTTCCCTCTGCATGCTGTCTATGTGCATCTGAGGGATAAGATGTACAGAAGAGAATGTCTCACATCGGGCCCTTGTACTTAAACATGGGCATTAAGTAGCTCTTTTGCAATGAAGCAGCATCAATATTTCAGCAGCATGAGAAAAGTGGAAAGCCCATAGCTGCGTAGGAGCCAGGCAATCATTTGGAAATGTAAAAGATGCCAGGGCTTAGTCATCCTATGTTGAAGCTTTGGGAATATAAAATACCAAAGAGAGCAGAGTTTTCAGAGACTCTGGACATCTGTACTATCCCATGCTTGTTGAATGAGCCGTAGTGATGACAAGCTCTGTGCTATGACAAGCTATATCTCTTCCCTGTAATGACTAGAAAGACTGATAGAAGAAAGAAAAACAGCACAGAGCGCCTTACATCAATCCCAGTGCAATCCAGTCTGCTGTGTACCATCTCAAGTGCACCAGCCAGGCTTATGCACCTTGCAGAGACCAGAACAAGCCCCTGCTACCTTAGCCCATCACTGCGCCTCCCATCCAAGTGGTCAGCTGCTGACCAGTGGCAGGCTGGGTGGGGTGGTGAGACTCCAGACAACAAAAGCATGGCTCTGTAGGCTGTAGGAACACTCTTCCATGAGCTCCACTCCTGCAACTCCTGCAGGTTTCTTGAAACCACCCTGAGATTCTGATGCCACCGCAGCTGCTCACAGCGTAATTTTTTATCCAAACTGGTTCAAACTTCAACCGAGGCTGAAGTCTATAGGGACAAGAAGATTTTTTTTAGCCATCTTCTCAGCTGCATCAAATTCTGCCCTTGTTGCTGATATAGGCAAAGAAATGGGAATACAGGTTTTACTTTTCACTCAGGCCAAAGATTAACTGCACAGTGCCTAAAGATGCAGGCTACTGCTCAGTGTCTTAACTAATGATCTGGAAAAGAGAATGAGCAGGGCAAATTTACAAATGACACAGTATTATTTGACAGTCAAAACAGAAGCCTGAGATAAGGTTGTAAAAAAACTCCATACAGACCTTACAAATGCTGGTTGAATGGACAACACAAAACAGAGGAAACTCCATGCTATCGAGTATAGTCTTGGAAGAAATCATTTAAGTATTGATGTGGTCAGCAAAATAAGCACATTTGCACAATGTTCAGCATCACTTAAAAAGCTGACAGAATATGAGGAAGCACTGGACTGAGAAAAGTCCTGAAAGCATTAAACCACTGTTTAAATCAATATAGTCTCACCTTGCAAGCAGTGTTCTCTTCAGTACTAAGTTTCCCATCACAAAGACATATGAGAAATAGGAAGTGTCCACAGCAGTCTAATGGAAGAATTTCAGAAGCAAGGATGGACTAAATGAGATTGTACAAATCCTACAATGGGCTTACAAGCAAAATCTTCAAGCAATTAATTAAATACGAAAGACACACATTCACAACAGGCAGCATTTTTCTCTGATTTACACCACACAAAAATCCAGCCTTATCCTTTTAATGTGAATCAAAGGGAGTTTGTGCTCTGTGAAAGCAAAGCACTAAATGAGTCTTGATGACAATCATCCTACTTATCAGGCCCTGCAACTACTGTTTGTTCAAACTAATTAAACAGCTGTGTGCCAAGAATAACAATAAAAGCAATTGCATCAGCAATACAGAATACTCCTCTCCACCTGAAAAAAATATGTCTTTGAATGAAAGTACGTAAGTATGATATAAAAGAGGAAAAACTAGAGAATTCAGCCCCCTAACAAATAACACTTTGAACAGTATAAAATTTGGCCCTACGTACAGACCTGATGACTGCTTATGTGACTCCTGAGAGAACATAACCTGCACATAATTAGTATATAGTCTTTGTATTGGTCCATTAGGAGTAAACTTCAGCCACTATGAATATTCATCAAATTGCTTCCATATTTGTAGCATTTTTTTGTGGTTCTGATCCAGATTCCAGTATGGGATAGTACACAGCCACAATAACAGCCAAAACATATTTTAAACTATGCATGCTAAGAAGGAAAACCTACTTACAATTAATACCAAAATCTTAGCTTTCTACATAATATTTTATAGCCACGCATTTCTTCGATATTATGCACACTGATTCCATGGTATGAGAAGGATGGATTTATGTATTTATTTTATGGGGAAATTTTGGACAGAAGCCAGGAACCAACAGCTGGTCCTGGTCCAGAGTTATCTGCTGAAACATGAGGAGGGGCTGCTGGAAAATTAATGATCAATAAAACTTCAATTTAGAAGAGGTTTTTGTGTTGGAGATAAGAAAAAGACAGGAGACATCACTCTACAATTAAAATCACCCAATGAAGTAAAAAATGGTAAAATGGGAGCTTGAAAGGAGATCTCCCATACCAGGTGAGTGTTTTCACTCATATTATAGAAATGGGGGGGGGGGGGGGGGGATGGTGGAGGTTCTTGACAAAAGTTCTGCAACCTTCTTCTGCAGGGTAAGAAGTCTGAATTCCTGAAGAACATTCATTTCCTACCCAGCTCCGGTAACAGTGGAATGGGAACAATAAAGCAAACTGGTCAAACAATATTGCACCCAGGAAAGAAAGACACTATCTCTCCAGGAAAACATTTGAATAAAATATCTAAGGAAGGTGGTAATGTTGTGCCAGAAAAACAGATTTATTAAATATTTTATGCATTTAATATAACATTTTATACTAAAGCTTTCCCCTTAATTATCTTATTATTTTAATGATCCATGCATAGCTTTTAAGCACAGGCAAAGATTTATAGAAGCATTCTATTTAAACTTACATAAATGAAATCAATTCCTCGAATCGCTGTTCTTAAGAAGGGGAGCAATGCTAACTACATAACAATAACATCTAACCTTTCTAAAACACTTTACTGAAGGTTACACAAACAAGAATATTTTGAGAAGAACGGGAACCATTTAGCCACCCTGGGAGGAATCTTATAAAGAAACATAATGAAGTAAATACTGAGATTTAACCACAGCTTTTCAGTATGTTCTATTTGAAAGTCTCTAGTGTTTAAATACATGGAAATTATATGTGAAAACTCCTCCCAGCATCACTGTTTAACATCATGAACATCTATCACCTTTGGACTAAACTCCTCGTGTACTCACCCATGGATCAGGACCATGTGTGAATCTCTCTATTCAGAAGTATCTCTCACTGCAGAAATGGCATGACCTACCAACACAGCAAACAGCAGTGTGTTATCTTACTCTTCTTTGGGCTACGCTACATTGCAAGCGTAGCTCTCTACCTCAGCAAAAACTCTATTCTCTCATTAGTAGCAGAACATGAAAAGAAGTGAAGGAGGGATGTCTCTCTCATTTAGGGTTCTCTAGAAGGCAAAACCTTCCATTGGTAAGCTCATCCAATAATGTAGGAGGCAACCCACTGCCTAGATACCTCTTTGACTAGTCTGAAGCGTGTTTTTCTTGCTTGTAGCTCCATGGATGCTCATCCTGTGTATCTGAGGCTTCCTACAACATTAATGCAAGTAATTAGGTGATACAATTTGCATTAGCACAGGCCATCATTGAGCAGCTTGCTTATAATGACGGCAGATAAGGACAACAGTTTTCAGTAAAGCAAAGATGCAGTATGTTAACTGCCAAAATGAATTCACTTACTAAAGATGCATGTATAGTGTCCTGTTCTTGTCTTGTCAAAGAGCATTTAAGCCTAAAATATGTATATATTGGTATATATGTGTGTATATTATACACCATCCCCTTCTTCCACTGAAGGATTATTTCATTCTATATATAAATCATTATTAATGCTGTACCAGGTACATAATCATAATTAGCTAGAGATTTCACATGCACTTTTCAGAGTCCTCAGATTTCTGATCTTCGTACAAGGAAGATAGTACTGACACCTAATTAAATTCATAACCAAGAACCTTGTCATTACAAATCATAAGGAAAAATTCAATAGATACACAGCTTGCTGCCATGTTGAGCTGGTGGAAGAGCAAGAACTCTTCAAAACTGAGTTTAAAAAAATCCTACCTTTAAACAAACTTCTGACGCTTATGTTTCGCCAATTACCTGGCTTAGCAAAAAGAATGCGACCATCAGCAGAAGACAGATGCACAAAAAGATATAGATTTTATTATCTATCCCCATAGAGCGCAGGAATGATTATACATGGCCAGCAAAAGAAGAAATAAACCCACTCACCACAGGTGATATAACAAAAGGGAAAAAGAACTGAACTACAAATTCAATAATGGAAGGGAAAAGGAACCAAGCAACCAACACAACAATCGAGGGAGAAACCAACCATACCCCAAATACCACCATAGCCATGCACAGACCACCCCAGCAAATGCCAGAGAGGTGCACCAGCAGAACATGATACATCCACAGAGGTACATGGCTAAACTGCGGCAGACACCAAAGGGATACATGACTAAATCAATTACCCGTGTCCTTTCCAGCATTCCTGTGAACTCTGTTACCCTCATCACATCTGAGGTACTTCTTCTGTCCCGCTGTTGCTGGGGAGTCCTGGTTGCAGCGAGCAGTCGGGGGCCTTTCCAGTAACAGGGGAAAACCTTGCATGGTGCATCCACCCACAGGTCGGCTTCCAAAGCTTGCTGCAACTGGGGCCAGCTTTTATAACTTCAAAAGCGGGACACCTGCTATTCTTCCTCCCTATTGGGTTCTGTCCAAGCTCGGCCAAGCCTGGGAAGAAACCCAAAGAGGAGGAGGCACCTCTATCTCCTTTGGTCTGTTTCTCAGGATAGCTGTGTGTCTGTTCTCACAGCTAATCAGCTCATTTCCCAGCAGAGGAAAATCCTCTGCTGGTTTCAGTCATACTGTCTCGTTGTGAGATTCATCCATATGTCAACTTTAATTCAGAGCCTATTGCTCAGGCCCTAGCACTTCAGCTTACTACAAGGTTTATTTTAGCCTACAAAGTTCACGTGAGAAAGGATAGTTCTATCACACCTTCCCACAGGTACTTCTAGTTAACCACTTGATTACCTTCTTTCCATCTCTGTCTTTTCTGTCCTCTCCCTTTGCTTCCTTTATTCTTATGGTTTGTCTACGCTGGGAACAATCTGATAATTGTAGTTGGTTGTTATTGCTCCCTTAGCAGGCACTGTATTTCAGAACGAAAGTGGCTTTCTTTCTAGAACAGAGCTTCCATGTGGGGAATTAATTACACCAGCCTACCTACAGTGTACAGGTATAATTATTCATGATTCCTTTAGCAGTCAGTTTCCCTGTATAGACAAACACTTGATCTTCAAATATCCATCAGCCTTAATATTATATGTCAAAGAACAAAAATGTTTAGATTATATGGAAAAACTACATTGGGTGCTTTAAGATAAAATGCTTGTTATTTTTCCAGCTGTTAATTGATCTACTAAGAGATATTGCCTCTCTCCACAGACTTTGCCTGCTGACATCCCCCACCCATCACAGCTACACCAGCTCAGATAAACAAACAAGGGAGGCCTGCAATGACCTGTGGGACCTGAAGCTTTCTCACAAGCTCACCATGCTCCTAACTATACCTCCAATGCTCTATCTCCAGCCCCCGATGTGTAATCTGCTTGACTGATGTCCTTTCTCCTGTTTGGATAACATGCTGTCAAGGTTTAAGCTCTGGGCCATCCACTAGACCGGTAAGAGATTCTCTCTGTTAACCTCCCTCCCTTCCCAAAGGGGAAAAGAAAGGGAATAAGGGAGAGAGAAAAGAAAATTAAACCAGCTTTAAGGAAAAATGAAATATATACAAATACATACAAAACCAGTATCAAACCCAACCCCCCTGCTGGCAATTACATCACCATCACCGCTGATGCCGTGGAGGAGGCACTGGGGATGTCCCAGAACGGACTCAGTGGCAAATGGCAAATGGATTCAGGAACACACAGACTGAGATTGAAGGCAGAATGGAGGGAGTCCTCCTCAGACACTGGCCATTGAAGAGGAGAACTTGACCCTTGTGTTCCCTCAGTTTTATACTGAACATGGCATATATGGTATAGAATAGCTCAATGGTCAGTTTAGGATCACCTGTCCTGGTTGCTACTCCCCCCAGGTATGACCTTCTACTTTCTGCAACATGGTACACAAAATTTCACAGTGACCTTGGTCTGCACACCAATCCTTGGTAGTAACTCTGCACATCAAGCGTTATCACTGCTAGAGGCACACACTGCAAAAATCCACCATTAACTTCAGAAAGTGCAGTTAGTTAGAAGACACTCAGCTGAAAAGTAAAATCACTGAACAGAATTAATTCTGCTCTAACTCAAACTAGGACACATGTTCATGCAGCAGCTTCAGGGAAAGGAGAAGAAGATAGAGATAAAAAGCAAGAAGTGCAGAGATCAAAGGCATAACAGACAGAGCTCTCCCTGAATTTACTAAACAACCACTGAATTTACTAAACAACCACTGAAGCCTTTCCAAGTACCAGCGCACCTTTACGCATTTTGGTCTTGTTCCCTAGTGCCCCCTTCCCCTCCGATACTCCTCACTGCCTAAAGACATGCTAAATGTGTGCAGGGTTTAAGCTCTCTGCCCTCTGCATTTCATTTTTGCCTTGCACATCCATTCCCGCTACCTGCTTTCTCATTTGTCATGACCGTTGGCAAAAGAGCAGAAGAGCCAAAAATCTATACATATCTATTGCAATATAGACATTTTCTGAAACCAGCAATCTCATAGTACCACAATAAACTGTTCATGGATGAGTGACTTTAATGGTCTGCTCCCATAAATCAGGTAATTTTTCTTAGATAAAAGCAAGCCATATAATTAGAAAGGGGAACTAGTTACTTGTAATGAAAGAATAATCAAATCACCATTAAAAGGAAATTAGCAGCATTTATCTTAATTCTAGAGGCCCTACTGTTGTCTCCCGATAGGAGGATAAAATTTACTTGACAATTTTGGTGGCTTTTGCCATTCCTGTTTGTTCATGCAAAAGACAGCCCTTTATCATGTTTTGGCAGAGCAAGTTGCATTAAACTGAACAAAAGCCATCAAAAGGCTATTTGTTTCATTTCCACTAAAAAGAAACACTTCACCTTTTAGAGATACCATTGAGCTCCAGGTGGCTCCCCTGTGCTCCCACTCGCGAGTTGCAATTGCTGGTAGAAAGCCAGGGAAAGAGAGGCACAAGGGAGGTCTGCAAAAGCCTTGTGTCCAGCTAAACCAGTTTGGTGCAGGATATTCCTGGAGAGGAATCCCCTGTGGAACTCCTCCATGAGTGTCTCTTGGCAGCTGCCACACAGTGAGGCCACAGGGCTTTGAAGCCACTTCACAAGAGGTTCACTGGACCTGCTTAAGACCAGAACAGACAAACCTGCATTTTTTATGCCAACAGCACCAAGAAGGGAATGGCTCTGTTTAGCCAGGATCTTCCCTCCCTCACAGGCCATCAGGAGGAAAGGAAAGCAGCCTGAGGTCCAGAGATAGCTCACCACAAAACATAGGTTTGACTGCTCCCCAGAGCCTTTTCCACTCTTCTATGCCACATGCCACTGAAGGAGAGTATGCAGAGAAACTCTATTATTTTCAATAAGGTGATACATATTGCACCTCTAGCAAGCGGGCTGGAATTTAGCATCAACTACTGTAACGGTAGCAGGGAAGAAAAAAGTGTCAGACAAGGGCTGAGACTTTACTACTAACCGTGATCAGTTGTATCAGCGCATCAGACCACAGCAGCATTTACCCTGCAGCAGATAACAATATTCAGCAATATCACCCTTTACCAACGAAGAACAAACTACTCCCAGAATGGAGACAGAGTTACCCTGCAGAAAGTTAAACCAAGCAAATGGCAATGAGCAGCAAAACTGAGGTTCAGTACCACCCTCCCGTGCTGACAGTTGCCTTCCCAACCCAAGTATTCCTTGATTCCTCTTCTCTGAGCGGAAGAAAACAGCACCATTAGCTACACACACAACTTCTTCAGAGGCTTGTCCTCCCTGAAGCAATTAGTTTATGTCAGTAATGAATGAGCCATGCAAATATTTTCAAAAATCTAAGAAGTCCTGTGGCTTTCCTCACAGCACAGTACAGATACAGTACAGAATCAGGCTAAATAACATTTAAAGAGCTCAATTCCACTAGCTTGCATTTATTTATTACTTATTAGACTCCGATGATGCTTTAGCTGCTTGCATGGGTGACTTCCTATTTTTAATATAAGATCACTCATGTCAACCTCTAGCACCTTTACTTTAAGAACATCAAATACAACAGTGTAACAAAAGATCTCCCTATTCCTTCATTCCCAAGTCTCCAAATCAAGTGTAACATAAACAAATATAAGCAATATCTTACTTAATTTAGAAAAGTTGTAATCATCATTTCAGTTCCTCTCCAAAGGCTTATATACAGATCAGTCTATATGAACACTTAGAGTGTTCTTCATGTTTCAGCTAGAACGGTCTGGCTGTTTCTCACAGGGAAAATCAGAGGCAATCCCAGTTTTGCCCTGGCTAACAAACTTTATTACCATTTTATTGAAGAATTCCAATGCCTACAACCACCAGCGTGGAACCTTCAAACTCATCAAGAAGTTGGCCAGTTGGAAGTTATGTGTTTTGCTGGTTTCATGAAAAACTACCCAAATATGGAAAACCTGATGAGAAAACTCAATTTTAGTATGCTCAGCTGACATCTTAAAATCTGCTAGCAGAATTTCCATAAGACTCCAGCTCTCACATAAGACAGCTAAACGTCCAGTCCTCCTAAGCAAGTCCTTTCCTCTGCCCAGAAGTTTTACTAGAAGTTAGAACAAGAAAAGAAGGACAGAGGGTACAGCTACAGAAAGAATGACAGTAAGGAGAACAAGATGGGGAGCGCATGGGCAGGAGCTGAGCAGAAGGTATGAATCAGAAGGGGAGGAGATGGGATAGCAATGTAAATTAGGGGGCAGATAATCAGGCAAAGAAGTTGACAGGAAGTAGCACAGGAGCAAAAGAGGAAAGTCATTAACCACCAGAACATAGGGCCTTTATAAACATGAAATACAATCTCTTCCCATTAAGACATGAGACCTGTTGTAAAGAATCTCCATACCACTCAAGGCAGGACAAAAGATGAGTTAAGTTTTTCTACTGCTACCCACAACAGGGCTATTTCAGATAGTTCAGGAGTATGCTGCAGATCCAAAGAGCTCGGTTATGCTGTTTTTCAGCCAGTGTAAATCCCATGACAGAGGTCTGCTTTAAGGCATTCTTCATTTGTGTGTTTACCTTAATTCACTGTGCTATACATTTGCTTTGTGAGACGCTACCCTGTGAGATGTCATAGGGAAGACATATGGATGTCATCTATCTGGACTTATGCAAGGCCTTTGACACAGTCCCCCACAACATCCTTATCTCTAAGTTGGAGAATTATGGGTTCAATGGGTGGACTGTTCAGTGGATAAAGAACTGGTTGGATGGTCGCATCCAGAGAGTGATGGTCAACAGCTCAATGTCCAGATGGAGGAAGGTGACAAGTGGTGTCCCCCAGGGGTCTGTGCTGGGACCAGTGTTGTTTACTATCTTCATTAATGATATCGACAGTGGCATTGAGGGCACCCTCAGCAAGTTTGCAGATGATACCAAGCTGAGGGGTGCAGTTGATACGCCTGAGGGACGGGATGCCATCCAGAGGGACCTGGACAGACTGGAGAGGTGGGCCCAAATGAACCTTATGAGGTTCAACAAAGCCAAGTGCAGGGTCCTGCACCTGGGCAGGGGCAACCAGCATTATCAGTATAGGCTGGGAGAGGACATACTGGAGAGCAGCCCTGTGGAAAGGGACTTGGGGGTGCTGGTGGATGAAAAACTGGATATGAGCCACCAGTGTGCAAAGGCAGCCCAGAAGGCCAATCACATCCTGGGCTGCATCAAGAGAACTGTGGCCAGCAGATCAAGAGAGGTGATTCTCCCCTGGTGAGACCTCACCTGGAGTATTGCGTCCAGTTCTGGAGCCCCCAGCATAAGAAGGATGTGGACGTACTGGAGCGTGTCCAGAGGAGAGCCACCAGAATGATCAGGGGAATGGAGCATCTCTCCTATGAAGAAAGGCGGAGGGGGTTGGGGCTTTTTAGCCTGGGAAAGGGAAGGCTCCGGGGGGGGGGGCCTACAAGAAGGCAGGGGAAGGTCTGTTCACAAGGGTTTGTAGTGATAGGACAAGAAGTAGTGGTTTTAAGCTAGGAAAAGATAGGTTTAGGTTGGATATTAGAAGAAAGTTCTTTAGCATGAGGGTCATAGAGCACTGGAATGGGCTGCCCCAAGAGGTGGTGGAGGCCCCATCCCTGGAGTCATTCAAGGTCAGGCTTGATGAGGCTCTGAGTAACCTGAGCTAAGTAGATGTACCTACTTGTGTAGGGAGGTTGGACTAGATGACCTCTGGGGGTCCCTTCCAGCCTGAAACATTCTATGATTCTATGACTCTATGTACCCGCTGTGCAGGCTGTTGGGAAGAAAGCTGCTGTCTGTACCACCTCTACCTTGTTTGCTACAGAGATGAAAGGCATATGATGGAGGGGGCTGGTTCTGCTGGGAAAAAGAAAGGACAGTCTTATAGTTATGGCAAATAATAGAGCCTCTAGAAAACTGGATTCTAACTGTCATAAAGTTCACATGGGTAAGGAATTTGTATTATATATATTCTTCATTTTTCTCCTACATCCCAATTGAGTAATTTGTGGTGTGAGCTGCTAAGATGCTAAATGTGAGTAGGTGCATCTCAAGTCAGTGGAAGGTGGACTTTCAGTACATGCCAAGTAGCATAAAGCATTTACCATCCTGGCAATGAAGGTCTTTGATTCAGTATTTACCACTCTGGAAATTAAGGTCTATTTCTCCACAGAGGTATCCAGAAGTGTTTGTTTTTTCATTTTCGGGACATAAGACAAGATAATGCCAACCACTTCCTAATGGTGTGACAAGGGTAAAGTCATTAATGGTTAGTAGGATGATAGCACTCCTGAAATGCTCTAAAGGAAATTATTTTTTTTATTCAATGAGGGATAATGCTATGCAGTAAACTGTACTTAAATGTATACATGGAATTAGCAATAAAAGAAACATTAAATAGAAATGCTGAATTGGAAAGCGTCTGGAGTTTAGTCTCCTGCTATCTCGGGCAACCACATCACATAAGCACTTTTATAAATTGATCAGGCTCCACTTTCAAAGCGGATGGGCTTCCTGCCCTCCGCACGGGGAAGTTGTTCCATTGCTCTGAAAATTCCAAACCTTCTACTTCACAGGCTAAATTAATTAATGTCTATTTTACACACCCTTGTCTTCCATTTAAATAGCAATTCTGCATCCATGTCATTTACTCTGCTTTTGAGATAACATCAAATCTCCTCTTCGCCTTTATTTTGCTAAACTAAACACAACAAATTCTTCCAGCCCCTTCTCATAAAAGCTCCCTAACATCATTCCTGCTTAGCAATAGTGTTCCTCCGGGGAAACAAGCTTATGCCTATGTGATTAAAAACCACATCACAGTGCGGTCTGAAGGCACATAATGCCTTAAGAAAAGCAAGGAGCACACAGCAGGTCGGAAGCCAGACACACAGGCCACGCAGCTGCTCTGCACATATACAGCAGACTCTACATCACACATGCAGTTATGTCTGGATCCATCACACAGCCCTATGCATACAGAAGTGCCCAGCACTTCCCCACTTTTAAGATGGTTCTGCATTTCTTAATGCAACCTCTCAGTAGGTGGGAGAGAAACGTGAACTAAATTCTGTGAGGCTAATTCTAATATCTTCCTCATTTTTGAGGGGAATCAGTGAAGGAGGTAGCCTTGATTAGGTCAGCTGCCCTTCCTCAAATAAAACCCGCTCATCCGTGCCTTACAGGTGGAATGGTTAGTTTTATCTCTGATGGAGACATGATGTTAATAAAAAAAGGTTTTGTTGTAAAATTGGTCAATTTTGGTCTTTACTTCATGTGTAAATGATGATAATCATTAAGGGACTTCATCGAAAATGGGAGAGTATCCTACCGACAAGGAGGGATAAAATGGCAACCTAAAACTGTAGCAAGTTGCCAAGACAGTAATTTCTGGGGTAAAGAAATCAATTTCTATAATACTTTCTGAAAGAGCTTCATTAACTTTGAAGAGTGTTATTAATAGGTCCTTTTTTTATAATGGAATAAGTGCTTCCTGAACCCAAATGACAAAAACAGTGGTGTGTTCACAGCATAGATCCCATTTCCACGTACATAATCCCAGTCCTAGTCCAAACACAGATCAAGAGCTCTAGCGAGTTGAGACAATAACATCCTGGGGTTGATTCAGAGAATTCATCATCCCATCTGGATGCAGAAGTTCCTCAGCATGACTATATTTGGTGATGCTGAAGCTAAAGGTGAGAAATCCCATCACTTCACGCAGAGACTCGGACTGCACAAAGGCATTGGTGAACCCGGACAGACAAGACGCATTTGATCCACGTCTGTATCTTGTACACCAAG
>JAVFHW010077256.1:0-38288 GCA_032159205.1 Eurystomus glaucurus suahelicus | reverse complement strand
GCTGGTGAGGATGGGTCAGGAATTGGCGTCTTGTTCTGGAAGTTGATGTGTACGCTTTGGTGTGTGAAAAAGCCCCGTGGGTTCGTTTATCGTGGGTCTGAAGACAGGAAGTGGCTTAAAAAAGGCGTTGATGCACCGGGGCCATGAGGAGATGGAGCCTTTTTACGTGATGGTGGTTGCCATCAGAGGACTTTCAGGCACAGGCTGTGTGTCATCAGGATTGTTTTCCCATCACACGGTACAAATCTGCGGCAGTAGCTAATGGCATTACGTAAGACCTTGCAGATTAACACCTTGCAGGTTTCTGGGTTAATGGCCACTGCCCTGTTACCGTATTTTTACTCAGTACAGCTGAGATCAGGTATTCAGAGTTTCAGCAATAGCCTGAATACTTTTCTTCTTCGAGGGTGTATCTTTTGCCCTTGTAAAGTGATGGGTGGCTCTTTGACTCGTTTTCTCTGGTCTGTGTATTAGTTGTGGATTTTTGGTGTTGGATACAGACATGTCACAGCTGCAATTTGGAGCTCTAGAGCTCTCGCAGAGCCAGGACTTCGAGAGCGACTTTGTGCCCAGTGAAGGAGATGCTCAGCATCAGTCTCACCCTGGAGCTGCCAGTCCTTCTTCCAGACTTGTGAAGAATGATACTAAAGATGGTATGTGAAAATGATCTTAGGTGTCCTTTTGTCCCTCTGTCAGTTCTCTCTGGTTTTTAAAATTATAGATGTTATATTTATTTGACAAGAAATACAGTTTTCAAAAATACATTCACAGCTCTGCTCTTTCCTTTGGGCTGGTTGGTTTGTTTTCTTGTAGCTGTCCAAGTGCTGTCGTTGATTCTTGTACCTCTCTTTCATCATTTGTTTCCAGAATATTCAGACAGTCTGATACTGAATTCTTTCCCTGGTAAAAGCCTCATCCCATCCTTTTTTTGTTGTTGTTATCATTGATAGTTTAAGATTTATTTTTTTTTCATATAAAGCTTGTCTTGATACTTGTGTACTTTACAGAACTACACTTTGTATATTCATTCACGTCACCCAAGTTACAAATTTTTTTTTTTTCTTCTCTTGCTAGAACTGTATGGGGACAGCACGGAAACTGTCTCCAGCACAGCAGCACATACTGGTTTGGAAGGCCAGCCAGAGAAGTCTGAAAGGTAAAACAGTCCCTGTTCTGTGTAGGTCTCGTGGTGACATTCTGGAAATTTACTTGTGTCCTTGTTACTAGATTTTTAGGTGTAGGAGGGTTCAGGCTGCAAGGCAAAAGAGAAAAGCGAAGGGAAAGATGAAGTGCCGATGAGACCGTTTTGCAGCAGTGCTGACTAAGGAGTGCTTTCACAGCTCCTAGCTGAGAAAAGAGGTGGTGTCAAACTCTCACACACAAAGATATCAATAGGTTTATTTTCAAGGGAGATTGCACTGGATAATAAAATACACTAATAATTTTCTCTAAATTAACCGGAATATTTTAAAAGTAATAATTCAGTTTAAGTCACAGAAGTTACTTTAGGATAGCTGAATTGCTGCAGCACAGGCTTCGGCCTCACAGGAGAAATCTAGATGCTAAGGGATGGTCTTTCCAGGATGCTTTTAAGTGTTTGCTGTTGTAAACTTCATAGTTCTAATTACTCTTAAATGTAAAACTTCACTTTGGTGAAAACTCCCTAGTATATCTTTTATGCCAGATAGAATAATATTTAGCTCATCTTGTGTTATCATGTTCTGCCACAAAATAGTATTAAAAAGGAGATGAAACAAAATACCTAGAATCCACATTGAATAGAAAAATCAGTAGAACAGTCTGCACCCCTTTTAGGCATCTCTTAGATTGGTAGAAAGCTTAAAAAGCAATTCTAAAAATGCAGCTTTTCAAGGAAGAAAATGTTATTTGGTCGGTATTCCTCTTTCTATTTCTTTTTTTGTTGTTTTTTTTTTTTTTTTTGTCTCAAGTACACACAATAGAATACCTTTCATCTGTGCTGATAAATTTTCTTTACAATGTTGCAGTATTACTTCATACTTCAAATTTCTCAAGTCAGTGACTGTATCTTGCTTTTCCAGAACTCTGCAAGAAACAGAAGAGCATACCAGGAAACAAACGCCTGTCTGTGACCCCACTAAAACTGAGAAATCCCTTGATTCTGCTCATGAGGAGTCAGATATCTTGTCAACTCAGGAAGAGATGTTTCCTGAAAATAATTCAACAGGTAACAACAGACGGGTAGAGCCAAAATGTCCATCCCAGTGGCCATTATAATCATCATCCCTACTTGATCATTTTAGACAGGTAGTGTTTAATGGTGCAAAGTGCTGTGAGTATTTTTCATGTGATTTCTGCTAAAATTGAGAATGTTTGGAAATGAAAGGGCACAACCTCTTTCACTATACCATGGAGCAATGTCTGAATGTCACTGGATGTGAGAACAGTTACACTGGCTTGTTAAATACATTTAATTTCCTTTCCTTCTGTGCCCCTTAAAGAATTAAACAAAAAACCTAACCCTTTTACTGTCTTTTGAAAGTGACAGTAACAATGCTCGCCCTTTTTAGTGACACACAGTCTAAAGCATGGATAAGCAGACTGGGTTACTGAGGCAAAACATTCTGTCTCACTGCTCTGAATTGGCCTTCCTGTTTGGGGTAGGACAGGATCCTGTAATCGGAATCTTCACAGTTTTGGCCAGTCTTGATTTGTTGTCTAGGTTAATGCTTCTTCCCTGTAAAAGAAGAGATTACATGAAACAGGATCAGGGGAGAGATGATCACTGTCTGTCTTGCTCGGAGGATGTCTGTGTCTGGTTTTGTGTCCACTACTGAAAGGCTGATAAAGACATAGAAAGGTTCTTAAGTTCATAGTGAAAGGCCTAGAAAATAAAGTTTTGAAAGGCAGCTTTGTCCCAGTTTATAATGCATGAGCTAAATGAAGTCCCAGTTTATGCTTTTTGTTTAGTTTTAATTTATGCCCAATGGTGTCTGTACCGGTATGATCTTGTGCATGAACCCTCTGTATCCAGAAGGTTCAGTAACAACCTCCTGCTCACGCTGAGTCAGTGGTCAATGCAAGGTGTCTTTTCTTTTAAGAACCTTGCCTGTACTGGCATTCTAGTGCTGAATCAAATGTGCTGGTATTGGAGCCATTGGGTGTTTTTCTTTTAAAAATCCCAAGTAGGAAGACTTGTCCAGTGTGGCCTGATGAAAAAACTGTCCTATAGGTACAAACTTCTCTTTTTCATCTTAACTGTATTATGCTCATGTTTCCCATACTGAAATTTCATGTGCAGTCCTCCATCTGTGTGTGAGAATCAGCTTGTCCTTGCCCACCTGAGTATTAACTGTGCAGTGTGAACGTCATTCCTCAGGATTTTCTGATCAACCTGGTTGTTGGATAAATATCAAGTCTTATTTCTGTTTGTTCAAAACTGCTGCAGGGAGTGGCTGCCCGGTAACCAGGGTGGAAGAGGGAAGTTCTACAACGTGCACGCCTGCCCGTAGCCTGCAACTCCTGCAGCTCTCTGGACAGGGATCCCATGTACAGGAGAGTCATTCCACGTAAGCAAAAAAATGCCCAAATTGTTGCAGTAGCTTAATTGCAGTAGTGCATTTCCACTGCCCTTCTGTATTCAGGGACTTGTGCTTGATTTTAAGCTATCGGTGTTTTAATTTTGCACTATGAGAGCAGGATGGCTTTGTTTTGCAATGAAACGAATTGATGATGCCCATGTGGCCAATGGCCATTTCTCAAGTCTCTTGCTAGAGAACATCTGACACTCTCCTTTCATGAGAAGACTCCTATTGTGACACGCTGGAGAGACGTGCTCTCATTTGGGGAGAACTAAATGCATTTTTTAGTGATGTATGCTCTTCTTTTCTGTGTCCCCTTTTCTTGGTCTGCAGTGTCTCTTCGGACTTTGTTAATCCTTCTCCTGTTGCCTTTGGATCCAATGCTCTTGTTCCCAGCAGTCCTACTGAACAGGAGCAAGTAAAAGGTGAAGTTTTCTGAATTCTAGCCTGTGGTTGTGTTTCTGTGGTCTGTGGCTTAGCCTGAGCACGCGGCCTTTTCAAAACCTGCTGAAATTGCATTTAAAGAGTAAAGCAGGATTGAAAGCATTGAAAGAGGTGGATGAAGGGAGATCTGTATTTGTGACTCGGGTGCTGATGTGCTGTCGCTGTTTCCTGCATAGCTATCGTAATAAAATCAGTACTGTCGGCTAGCTCCCCTTCGCTCGAAAGGTAGGAAGTGCTTCATATGGGATACAGGCTGCTGCTTGCAATTGTCTTCCTTTCTTGGGCACAAAACATTCTTGCTGCAGACAGTTACCTGCATTGTCTGTACTGTTAGGGCAGTAGAAAGGCTGGAGGAGGGCTGTATCTAACAGTTATTTTATCTTAGCTTGGTTGACTTGCACAGTATTCAAAAGCTTTCCTATGTTAGGTGTGTATTCTAGAATGCCATGCCAGAAGAGGGATTTTTCTTAGTTCTTAGACGTTTCTCGAAGCGCTT
Organism: Eurystomus glaucurus suahelicus; assembly: GCA_032159205.1. NCBI lineage: Eukaryota > Metazoa > Chordata > Aves > Coraciiformes > Coraciidae > Eurystomus > Eurystomus glaucurus. The sequence goes on along the minus strand of JAVFHW010077256.1, from coordinate 33,788 downwards.
GTTCACCAACGGGGGTAAGAGAGCCATCCGTGCAGACTTTTAGGATGACACAAAATCACCATTCCTTTCTGTGAGATTCCTGTCACAGAATGTGAAATACTTGTAGAATAGATCTTTTGTTAGCTGGGATTGAATTTGGTTGCCTTTTACTAAAGATAGCAAAAGGAAAAAAAAACATGGATAAATGCTTTTTATAAACTTCTGATACCTTTTTGTAATTGTAGAGGTTCCAGACCTGAGGCAAGATAGTTATATCAATTCTTAACAAAACACTTTCTCCCTCCACCTTAAATTTAAGGATATGGATGTTTTTGTTGATTGCATTTAATTTTTTTTTTTTTCCTCCAAAAAGAATTTACTTGGAGAGATGATTTTAGATTCAGTCATTAAAGTATGAGAAAGTTGCGTATGCCACTGAAGACAGGTCTTTTAATAGGATGTTAGAAACTTTAGGTACAATGCAAGAGTTTGCTAGTAATGTATTTTCTGCTCTTTCAAACTAGATGAACAGATGGATATATCCATGCCTGCAGAGGGAAGAGAGCTGGTGCAGAAGCAGAGGGGAGATACGCTAGTGGAGATGAACACCTCACGTATCCCACCGGAACCTCTTGTCCTGCCACAGGCTTCAACTCCAGTGTCCCAGAGTGCCCCAACCTTCTTCCCTGGATCTTTGCCTATACCATCACAACCAGAGTTCTCTCACGTAAGGGTTCACATAGGTATCTTTTCTGTTTTTATAAGGCTGTTGCAGAAGATGTGTGTTTGGGTCAGCCTCTGTTCTTCTGTGTTGAGGTTCCCCACTAAGCTGATTCTCATGAGCTTCCCTGTTCCCAGCAGTCACAGTTAGATACTGACCATTCCGTGTGTCAGTGTGTCCTGCAGACAAAATGCAGGCCAGCTTAAGAGCGCATAGTGAGTTACTGAACGTAGAATTTGTTAGCTTTTAATCCATGCTAAAAATCTTTTGCTGTGCTAGTTTTGCATCTTCTTTAGTTTTTGAAAGACTGCTGCTTTCTGACGGTAAACTAGCGTCCTGCGTCTCAAACTGTGTCATAAATTAGACTTTTGCCAGGATAGACCTTAGTGTCATTTGTCGTAGAGAAAGTGAAGCTGTTTTGTAATAAAGCATTTAGATTCTCCTACAAGGCTAGAATTAATTTACTGCATTTTCCAAGTTGCTTATTCTTATTATCTGTTGTTTCCTTTGTGCTTTTTGATTCTGGAAGTTATTACTGTTCAAGGGTGTTTAAGAGATGGTGGCTTTATAGCTTAGTATTACAAATTTCATCAACTTAAGGCAGAGAATAAAGGTTGTACTAGAATCTTCAGCAGTCAAAGGCTTAGCTTAGTCCTTAGCTGAAAGCAGCTTTTGTGAGAATATAATAGATGGCTTCAGAAAATCTTTCTACAACTCTTGGTTGTTTGAGACTAAAAATAGCTACTTATTTGCCATACTTGCCCTGTACTTCATGATTTGGTACTGAGATGTGTACCGAGGGTTGTGTCTGACTTTGACACAGAAGTACTAAAAAGTATGGGTGGTGATAATTTTTCTCAGCGAGAATGGGGCAATTATGACTTGTATAAATGTGTGTGTGTGAGGGGGGAATTTGGTTGGTTTTTTATCTGCTGTTTTGTGCTGAGCTTGCTCTGCTCCATAATCCAGTGTAATGTTCTAGGAATAACAAATAAACAGTCCTACTTGGGATGCACTGACACTTCCATGTCCTGAATGTTTCTTCATTTTAGGATATCTTTGTTCCAACTCAGAGCCCAGAGAAGAAGCATGGAGGAGAAGAAAAAGCTGCTGCTTTAACCCATTTCTGCTTACCAGGAGATCTCTCTGGACCTACAGATGCTTTGTCAAAGACATCTACAGGTGACTTTGTGTCACAGCCTTCTGAATCCTATAAGCTGATGCTTTCTGCAAGTGAATGTAGCCAGCCCACAAATACAGAGGTCAGTTCAGGGTCTCTGAACATGGACCAAGATAGCGAAACCACACAGGTAGAGACTTCTGAGTGCAAAGCCTCAGACTTGAGACTCTGTTCTATGGAGAATGACAACATAAAACCGAGGCTTGAGGCAGGTGATCAAGCCGTCTCTGAAAACTGTGGAAAGGCAAAAAGGGAGGATTTACAGACTGCAGGAAAGCCTGTAATGCAGTTAGTTAGTGCAGATGTAGAAAGAGATGGGTCATCAGCCCCTACAGCTCCTCAGGAGATGGAGCATATTTCTGGAAGTCAGACTGCTGCAGATCAGTCTGGTGTGCCTGAGATTTTGTCATGCGCTCAGGGTAGAGAAGCACAGTCTGAGGATTATCCAGTGGAAGAGACTTCTGAACCCGAGGCAATTCCTGAGACTCAATGTGAAGAACAAGAAGAAAAACTGCAAGTGAAAAAGAAGGGAATAAATGAAGATGGGTCGCTTATTAATACGACTCTTTCTCAGAGGTTTATTCTTGAAAGGGAAGAACAGTGTCATGAAGATATGGAAATAGAATTTGCTGATGGTTCTTGTAAAAATAGCAAAAATTTGTCTGATCAAGCTCAAGAATTAGAAAAAGCTGGACCAGAAAGCTGCGGTAAAGAAACTTCTGTAAGGGAGTTGGTAGAACAGCACAACAGCTTGTTTCCCAAGTTAAAGAGTGACGTTCCATCAGAACTGGGGTTGTGTGCCATAAAACCACCAAGTTGTTCAGAATTAGGACAGATAGTAGGGAGTCAGCCACCACTTCAAGAGAGAGGAGGTGACACACTGGTGACTCAGCAGAAGAATCACGTGCCAAACAATATGAGGGATACTGTTACCACAAGGAATCTGGAGCAAGAAGAGCAGATGCAGCCACAGGAGAAGGCAGCTGCTAAATCCCCCAGTCCTTCCAGTGGTAAGTGAATTTAGGTTAGTGGTTCAGACATGTATAGTTTTGATAATGTCAAGGACAACTGTGTACAATCCTCAGTGTTTTCAGGGACCATCACTTCCTTTTATAATGTTAAAGCAAACCACTTGGTTGTTGAGTGTGAAAGTAGAGTATTTCTGTTGGCCAGAAATGCAATTATTTCTTTTTTTAATTGAGTGTATTGTTTGACAGTAGAGGCTTTGTGGCTTGAGGAACTGGTGCTAAGCAAGTAACATCCTGGAGACAGTTCGGTGCGTTGTTTTGTCAGTCAAGATGGTAGTGTCATCAATTTCAGATTTAAGTTCTTGTGGTATTTAGATGTGTTTCAGCAACATCTTGTCCAAAGTTTGGAGGCCGCTTCCCTAATGATATTTAGGGACAGCTTTGAATATAGTTTATAGGTGCTAGAGTTGAGTCATGCTGTATTTTTCAAATTAGGGAAAAAAAAGTCCTCAGTCACAGATTTTGGAGACTGTCCACAAAATGTGTGTCACCAGGGTTCGAGATACTCTGGACCCAGCCCAGCTTCTTTGTTAGTGTTAGATTATTCTGTTGCCATTTAATGGCATTTTTTTTGGTTTATTGTTGTTGAGGTGTTTGATTTTTTTATTCTTTCCCATTCAGTGGCTTGCGATAGGTCATTGTGTCTTTGTGATAGCTCTGAAGTAAAGACTGAAAATCATGTTCTCTGCAGTGGGGAGGTACTTCTGGAGAAGTCTGGTTTTCATCATCCAGAGAAGTATGGTTTTTCAACATACTGAGTCTGATGTGATGTCTTTGTTTTTTATAATGCTTTGAGGGGACCTGGTCAAAACGCTTGCTGGTCTTGAAGTTCGAAGGTGTTCTGATCCCCTTGCATTTTGTGATCTCAAATTAACTTCCCTGTGAATTGAGTCCGGGGCACTTGGTATGCTGAGACTGCATGTTTCATAAGAGAATTTGGCATAGTCAGGAGAACAGTACTGGTCTTTGACGATAGGAACAGTATAGGTTTTAATAGATAAAATAATATGTTTGGCAGTGCACTGCTGAAATGATGATAAAATAAAGATGAGTAGCTGTAGTTACATCATGAGGTTGGATGTTATGTTCCGCTTCAGCGCGGCCCTTCACAGGGTTCACAATCCAAAACTTCCTTTTTAAGAGAGTGTGAACAAAATTGCATTTTAACTTGAGGTAACTTGTCCCTTGTTATATTGTACTTGAAATGCTTTTTCTTAGACCAATTTAAATGCAACTTAAACCAATCACACTTGGCTGGATTTACTTTCAAAAGAGAAAATAAGCCAATGGAGGGAATTAACTAAGAAATTAATAGTTGTGGTTTGCACATTTGTATTACACTAAAGGGCTGATGGGCGTTAGGAGAGAGTCCAGGTTTTGGGGGGGTTCTGCCTGCTCTCTTCAGACTCGTGAAACATTGTGGGAAAGTATGTAGAGTGGGTTTTATTCTCTTACCATCACTCAGTCCTTAAAGTGTGAAGAGCTTTAGAGCATCCCTCTTCTCTTAAAGCAGCTTTATTCTCATAATAGTTCTTTCCACCAGGAATCTAATTCCTTATCAACAGATTATGAAGCATACATCAGTAAGCACAAACTTTGGGTGAAGACTAGAAGGGTCTTGGAGAAGAGTCCAAGAAGCAGGAGTAGAAACCGGATGGTGAAGTTTGGGGGGGGGGGGTCTTTTTGTTTTTGAAGTTGCCTTGAATAAGGTATTAACTGTTCAGTTATTCTACCAAAAAAAAATGCACAAAGGCTAGAACATGGTAGACTAGAGGGGCAGGGAAAGGAACTTTACTCACTGAAGCCTATTTCAAGGACTTTATGGAGTTTATAGAAGTTGTGGTTGTCTGTGAAAAAATTTTTGTAGATTGCACAATTTTGTACATAGAAAACCTTATTCAGAAAGTTATCTCTTTTACTGGTAAAGAAGAAACAGATAAGTAGTGCAGTTAACATAGTTATGATAAAGTTTAAGCATACTAGGTTAAATAAAAAGTTAATCTTTTAATTAAAATAACGAAAAGTTGTGTTGTCAAGCTCTTAAGTCTTTTTAACATTACCTCAAGCCTAGCTTGAGTGAGTAATGAGTCTTAGTCTTGAAGACTCCTGGAAGAGAAGTTGTTTCTTATTTTCTAACGGGGTCTTTTTGATATATTGCAGCTAGATATGAATTACCAATGGAGAAGAATGTATGTAATCAAGCTTTTGTCTTACCTGTTAAATAGTTGTGCTAGTGAGTTAAGAACAGAGCTAAGAAAGGGCTTTTTGAAAGAAGCAGCAAAAGTTATTAAATAGAAGGTGTGGGGTTCTTTGGGGTGGTGGTTTTTGGGTTTTTTCCTTCCCTTCTGTGTGCATAGAAAAGAGAGTGGCCATCCACTACTACTGGCCTTTTCTGTAGATCTTCACGTGGCTGAGAGCCAGAGCGTATGTGCCACATCCCTTGTAGAGGTGATGGGTAGTAGAAAAGAACTAGAGCAGAGGGAGCTGTGCTTGAGCTGCTTGAGAGCTGCAGGCTGGCCATCCATGTAGTAGCAGTGCGCAAGAGGCTTCACAGCATGCAGAGGAGGCGGTGGGACTTACCCTTTCATCTGGAAGAGAAGACGACAGTGGCTCTACTCCACTTTGTTTGACACAGGGTTGGGAGGTTCTTTTGTCTCCTTCCATTACAGGAGGTGCAGTTTTGTGCTGAGCTGGTAGATGCCGCCTGCACTGTGCCAGGAACACCCAACTCTCCCAGGGAAAGCGTTACCCAGGCAGAGGAAATGTTTTCTACCGTAGCGTCAGCAAGCTTCAGGGAGACAAAGTCTGCCAAAGACAGACCCAGTCTTTTAATGCTGAAAAATAAAGGGAAATGTTATCGGATAATGGTCTTAAGGACATAAGAAAACTCTGTAGAGAGAATTAACCATTTGTGGTTACAACAGTTGATACAGTTGTGTGAAAGCAATTAAGCATTCAGGCATACACATTTTTTTTGGGTCTTGTGAGTGTGAAAGCTTGTTTGTTTTCTCTGGTGCTGTCTCTTGGTGTAGTATCTAGATTATCTCTTACTAAAATGCAGGCTGATCATTTAGTCAATTCTTTTGATCATTTGTTATTAGTCTGCCAAGTGTGAATTTTTGGGTAGAAGGGATTGTGTTCGCTAAACTGATCAGAATCCAGTGGAGTTTCTAAAGATTTCAGTTTTAAAATAAAACACTTTTTAAATGGAGATCTGCTTGAGGTCGTGATCTGACAGGCATTCTTGAGCTGTTTGTCAGGTATGGAAGTTGGCCTTTCGATGTGGTGTGTCCCAGAGTGTGAGTGCCACAGCACTGTGGAACACTGACCCGCAGCAAAAATGCACCGGAGTCCTGGGGGTAATAATCAAGGGTGTTGCAGCTGCTGAACTGCATCTTTAAAACTTGGGACAGCAGGACAGGTGGTGGCTTTCAGAGTTTTCAAATGGACAAGAGATAGCTTTTCGCTGGTGGGTATTTTTCTGTGAGGGGATTATGTCTTTGCCACATATTTATGACTTCATTTGCCACAAGGTAGTTGTGTGAGTCATACATAAGCGTCTTGTGTAGCTGAAGAATGATGCACTGCACCTGGCTATGGCTACAAGTTGTATCTGAGTATTTAGCGCTAGCTCTTGAATTTAAATAACCCGAATTTGTGTTCTCATGACCTTAACTAACAATTTTCTAATACTGTCCAGGTTTCAACTTTGTGGTTTTTTTCTTGTTAGGTTTTTTTTTTTAAATAAAAAAATACTAGAATTCAGGAGTTATCTAAATTGAGACTTGCATTATTCAAGTAGTATTGTGAATGAAATCCAAGGAATAAATACAGTTTTAGGAAAAGGGGAAGGATAGTGACAAAGATGATGAAAACCTATTTTGACCTCAGTATGGGGAGGAAAGGGTTACTCTGTTTTGTTCAATCATTCTAGGGATGCAACCTGCAAATTACTGATACATAACACTGAAAGTTTGCAAATGAATGGCATGGGGCAAGGCAAAAGGAGGGAGCATTTTACTAGGTTTTTGTTGTATTTTATCTGTTAAATCCTGCAAGATGCACACACAGTAAATCCAGCGAGGCGTGGTTTCCCTGATGGGATAGGGAATTAAATGGACCCTGCAGACCCTTAACCCTGGAGAGTGCATGGGAAGGGGCAGAAGTGTTGGGGAGAACAGGAGAATGGGGACAGCCTGCAGCGGGCTGTGAAACGGCAGCGTCTGTTCTTTCTCTAAAAGCTTACTTTCCAGGCAGGTTTCTACTGTCCTCATCTGACCTTTAATTGACTGCTACTAATTGTTCGGGCTCGTAAGTGGCTACCTGAAGTGTATCTGCTGACCTTTTATCCAAGGCTGTTGGTTGATAAAGCACCATTCTCAGTTCCAGGTTATTAATACAGGTAACACATAGCTCTGCCAGTTCCCTTCTGTCCTAACCTTCATTTCTGCTTCTGGCCTCATCTCCCTTTTCTGTGGAAAATCCTGAGCCTTTCCGAAGCAAAGCTGCGTTCTTTAGAAGTCTTATTTATGTCAGGATATTTAGTCTCACTTTTATCTAGCATTTGGGCACAGCTGCATGAAGTTGGCCCCAGCCCAGATTTTCACTGAGGCAGATTTTCTGCACATTTCCTCAGGTTTTGATGTGAGGAAGCTCAGTTAGAGCAGCTGTCCTGAAATGAGTAACCGCAGCGGGTGTTTGTGCAGGACCACACCAGGGTTGTGCCTTCCCTGCTGCCACAGCACAGCGAACCCATGCTTTTGGTGTTTGAACACTGCAGTCCCCTGAAATTCCTAGTCCTGGTTCTCTCTGTCTTTTAGGAACTCTGTATCATTTCACTTTGCCGAAGGAGGGAGATGTCATTCAGCCCTTGACCAGCATAACACCACCTCTTATTGGCCAGCTTAAAATGGGACCCAGAAGACACAGCACACCAATTGGTGAGTTTGGCCTGCACGACTCTTCTGCAGTGAAAGCCTGTTTGGAAGCTTTTGGTTCTTGGTGCAGGATCTAATGGGATAACTCAGACCTACCTTGGCAAAGAACGTTGCTGCTCTATGGAGAGGGCTCGTCCCTTTCTCTGTATTTTCCCTGTTAGGTTCTTTCCTCGGTCTCTAGTGAAGATGTTTGCTCCCCGAGTAGGGGGTGGTATGGAACATGTCTTCCTTGCAGTCATTGCGTTCCCACATACAACTCCATTAAGGAATGTCAAAAAACCCTTGGAGTAGTGGGAGCGCTTAGACTAAAATAAGATTGTTCCCAGTATTCATCACCTTTTAGCAGGACCTTCTCTACTAGGTTCACAAAACAACACCCTGCATTGCTGGCTGGAAGGAAGTGTGTATTTCTGCTTGCGTAGCAGTAGAGTATTCTGTCACAAGCTGAGGTGACACCTGTGCTGCAGAGCTTCCCTGCCTCAGAACTCCAGATGGGAATTTCCACTACTGCGCTAAGAACGCATGCAGTGAGGCATCTTCAAAACAGAACTGGGACCTGAACCCCAGCAGTGTGGATGACAGTAGCTACTTTTTGGTTTACTTTTTTTTGTTTTCCTGTTTTCAGTAGATGATAGCTGCCCAGACAACACTATAACAACTAGTGATGTTACAGCAGAGGGCACAATGGGGACCAACAACGTCACTGTGGAAAGTGCAGTGGTATCAGCAGATGTGTCAGAAGTGTGTGAGAAAGGAGATTCTCATGCGGTTCCTGAGGCTGATGCAAAACTCTCTCTGCGAATGAACCTTGTTACCCCTGTGAATGATGGGAGCGAGGAGTCCCTGCCATTCAGCTTGGAAAGTAAGAGGGTGAAACCTCAAAACCATACGGGTGCTACTAGATCTCATCCCTAACTCAAAACCTCTTTGTGGCATTCCCAGAGACGGTCTCTGAGTCTCTGTAATTTTTCTCGGTTTTGTTTTTGGGGAGTGTCACTTAAATTTATCTGTTTCTGCAATGCTCTAAGCAAGGATGGAGTTGTGAGGAAAGGTATTTCCAGCAGACTGAAAATTGTGGTGTATACTGGTCAAGTCACAGGACAGGAAGTGGAGTTTGATTATATTGGGAGGCAAAAGATTTTAAAAGTCTAATCTGGACAAAAAAGCTTGACAGCATTTTAATCAGAACAGTAACATGCAGTCTGATAGTCTAAAACTCGTGGAAACTTTGGTCTGTGATGAGAAGCTGGGCTGGGAGGCCTGGCACCCTTAGTCCAGCGTTACTCAGCCTCTCTCTTTGAGTGTGGGAGGCTGGGAAAGGGCAGGAGAGTCTGTTCAGGAAACACTGAAATCATCCTTCCCTTCCTTGTTTCAGAGCCGACAGCCAGCAACAGGAAAGATGGATCCTCAGCTGCTGCTGGGGCTGCGGCCAGGTAACCGGGCTTGTTGCTGCCCAGAGTTAATACAAAGGTCTGGGTAGATCTCAATATTCCCACTCATTTCCAGCGCGGGGGGAGGAGCGGGAGAGACATAGAAGCAGGGAATGCTTTTAGCAGTAGCCGCGGCATTAACTCTGTAGCCTTTGCAGCAGGTTTTAAGTACATGGCCAGAGTGGGTACCCCACCTGCTCTTTTACTACAGACTTTGCGCTTTGTACTGATGTCAGCATTTTGCCACCTCCTGCTTGTAGTCAAAGCAGAGATTCATGTCTGGTGCGGTCCGGAATGCAAGCCTGCCCTATCCACCTCTTAAATTTCAAATACACCGTTTTCTGCTTGCTTTCCTTATTGGGCAACTTTCTGCAACAAATCTCTGAGGAGTTCTGAAAAATAATTATCATTTTGGTATGAAGCTGATAAAAACAGAACTAGGTCACTGATATACTGAAACCAAGTGTTTAGCATGTTGACCAAAACACAAGTTACTCCCGTGATCTTTTGATTCGTACGTATCTGTGTTACCTCACATTTTAATGCCTGGCATTACTTGATTTTAGATTTTGAGGCATATGGTTTGCAAGTTCTAATAACAATCTGAGTCAGAAGATAGTGGCCTGTAGTCATCTGAGTGAAGTATAATGGTTTGAAACAGTGAGAAAACGCTGAACTGGGTGTCTCTTGTGATGGGATTGCGTGCTGGATGGAAATCTTGCCTCGGTGCTGAGGATGAGTGGCAGTCATTCTTCACCAGCTGAGGATGGGTTGCGTTTGTAGGTGTAGGTTGAACTTGATCTCTCAGAGTCTGCCAATATTTTTGCGCTGTCATGAAAATCCTGAGAAGTAAGCCATAAATAGTCTGTGTCCCCTGGTGGGTGCCAGAGGTAGGAGATGGTGGAACTCCCAGTGGCGCTGCATTTTCCGTACTACATTTTCTGGAATTGTTACATTGCTCTTGGCTGTTAGGCTGTCTGCAGAAATGACAGAAGTGCTTATTGAGTTGCAGCTTGTTTCTTGACCTTTGAGACTGACCATCTCACTCATTCTGTGACTGTGTAGGTCAACAAGCTCAATGCCAGTTGTTGCTTTCCCAAGGGGCTAGAGAACTCTTGTTTTGCTCTATAAGGGATTTTCTCACTCCCTGATGCTTTTTTGTTTGTTTGTTTGTTTGTTTTAAATCTGCACTGCTAGCTCCCAGAAAGCATCATCTGTGTTTAGTCGTGTCTGTGAAGTTCGTCGAGAGGATGAGGCCAGAGGTCATGGTCTTTCCACTTCTCCGTTTAGGTAACTCCTCACTGTCTTTGCCTGCCAGTCCTGGTTGGATTTGTATGCACATGTGCATTTTCTACATCAAAGAAATTGCACAAAGTCATTGTCTTTGGGTGACTTAGAAGTTTGTTGGGGACAATGGGGTAAGTACAATAAGTGCTGCATGTTTGTATCTCACGTGGTAATCACTTACCTTTTTGACTGAGCAGCAATGTGATTCCAGCTGGCTAATACGCTTTGGTAAAATCTGGGGCTTGAGGGAACTGAGGTCATAGGTAAAGTTATTTAAATACCTTTTCTTTCTCCTGTTCCAAGATCTTCTGACCTGTTGTGTTTGGTTTTGGTTCTGCTATTATCTCCCTTCCAAAGCCCATCCATTTTTCCTGTCTCTGGTTGCTTTGAAAAGAACTGTACTGCTGCACATTTTATGGTGATACGGGTGCAGGCTGGAGGATCAGGTGTAGAAATTTGCTTCTTCAGTGTTTTCCATTCTATATTTTGATGGGGCACTGAGGTCTTTGGTCTACGGAGACAGTGTAACCTATATTTGAAGAGCCTTTAGCAGTTGTACTAAAGACTGTAATGAGTAGGGAGTTCCACTGCTGGGCGATATGCAGACAGAACAGAGGACAGTCACTCAAAGTCCTCAAGTACACGAAGGAAGCCACGTGTATGCTTCTAGTAAGGCTCAGTGTATGGTCCCAAATAGTACCTGGTAACTCTCTTGACAGGGTAGACAAATTCTGATGAAAACATTAGACAGTATTTGTGTTGATGCTCCTGCACCTCGCTAGGTGTGATTACCAGTTTCAAGCCAATGAAGTTCTGAAGCAGCCTGTAGCAACTTCAAGATGGCATGACTTCCAGAAGCGTATCGCTTAGTTGGTGCCTGTGTGGAGTATAGATTGATTAGTGTTTGGAAAAGCACCTAGTTCTCTACAGGTTTCACCCATTCTTCTTGCTACCGTGTGAATCACTTGAGAGATGTTGAAAGGTTATTTTATAATTTGAGACTCGCTGAATTCTGTGCAGTCTTGAGAAGTAATTGAATGGCTGCCAGGGTTGGTGGATTTTTAACGGCGCTTTCACTTGAGCGGCAGTATATTGATTGTATTGTTTTTTTAGTCAGTAATTTTGATCTGTATATAACTGGTTTGCAGGGGGAATCTGTTCAGTTTTCCTGGCACACAAGAAGACGCTGAATTAAATAAAAATCCCAGTGACTGGCAGTACCAGCAACACAAGGCAGGTGACAGTGGTGGACAGGTCCATCCTCAGCAGGACTGCCATCAACAACCTTCTGGTGCTGAGGATGGGGAGTCTGTGGAGACTGGTATTGTAAGCACTCAGACAGAAGGGAGAAGAATGCAGAAGAAACCAAGTAAGGCTGTTGACATTGATGAAAGCCAAGAGAGGTGGGCAAACACCAAGAATAAAGGGATTCAAACTACAGGAGACTGTCTTTTTACCCCAACAACTGTTACAACAGCAACACAAACATCAGAGGAAATCCGTAGGCAGGTGGAAGTGGGAACCAGCATGTCTGGGCAAAGACCCGGGCGACAAGATGCAAATGTCCAAACTGAGGAGAGTGGGGAGAAGCTTGTGAACGCTTCTGGAGAGGACACAGACTCTCTGCACAGTCAGGTGGGATGAAGGCTGCCTGAATTTGATTTTACTGCTTTTGAACAGCGAAGTATCCCTTTAGCCAGTAAATTCACTAACAGTAGGTTGGCTAGGGAAAAAAGACAGAAGATCACTTAAAAATGTTACTGTTGCAGGCTTTCTGGTATGGACACACACAACTGTGAAGGTAGCAGTGCTCAGGGGGTAGCATAGGTTTGGGAAGTAAATGTGTCCGTGTTTATTTTCTGGAAAAATATGACAAGTTTTGGTTGTTTTGGTTTTTTGTATGTGTCCAGATACAGTAAAATTTTCCCTTTTTGTTGGATGGAGATGGGAGTTGTGTGAAATTTTGCTTTCCATTTCACATGAACCAACTTCTGACAGCTTGTTCTGCCACTCCATCCAGTGTCGATGGATGAATGCGTGAGAGGAGAGCTTCTCCAGGGAAACGTTCTGATAATATTAATAACTTCGAATTAGTATTTCAGAAAGTATTTCAGACTCAAGAAAAATCCCTGCTTTGCACTTACACCTTGTATATTTTCTTGTGAACACAAACACTAGAAAAAAGATTTTTTTATAAACATAAGAATAGTACATCCTCTGGGAAACAGGAGATTAACAGGGCCGTAAATATGCAGCGCAGCCTTGATGTGGTGTGTCTGAGAGTCCACTGAATGAAACCACTCAGCAAGTTTGCTGTTTCTTCCTTGGCCTGCTAGGATTTCCCTTCCTCTGCCCTCCAGCAAGTCAGCAACATGCGTACAGTCCGCCCTTGATTGGGATCTCTTGTGTCGTTGCATCCAGTTTGTAGCAAGGTGCTGAAAGGTCATGTAGGTCTTCATACTTGAATGCAGGGTGAAGAAATTGTAGTGCCGAGATAGCTCTACCCAGAAATAATTTGCTTTTCTGTTTTTAATTTGCCCAGGGAGAGGAGGAGTTCAACCTTCTTCACCCACCCAAAGGCCGAGTTCAGTATCGCCACACGCGAACTGTTCGAGAAGTGCGCACGGTTGTTACTCGTGTTATAACAGATGTTTACTACATAAATGGTGCAGAGGTGGAACGAAAGGTAGTTGAGGTAAGCTCCTGTTTCCAGGGCTAAACGTAATGATATGGTCACTGAAAAGTAAAATGAATTAAAATGTTGTGGCTGCAGAAAATGAGTTGAATGAAGAAGTCAGCGTGCTGTGATGACAAACTTCTTTTTCTTCCCAAAGCACAGAACAAAGGACTTTACTATGTGTGTCGAGCTGTTGTAACCTTCTTGGGGTTTTGTCAGAATATGGAAGTTTCAGAATGGGCAGAAATTCTGTTAGTAAGCAAAAATGACTTCTGCCTGTAAATTGAACTATGTGAGGTAGTTTAGCCCATTCTGCAGCTCAGTGTCATTTTTAACTGCAGTCTTTTGAGTCCTGTGGACCAGATTCTGTAAAAGGTCTACAAAAAGTAACTTAAAGGCAAGAAACCAAAGAAGCCTATTGTTAGTGCGCTTGTGTTGGTGTATATCTGTTCATCAATAGGAAAATCTTCAGGGAGTCTCAAAAGATAGCTAAGAAATGCTGATTTGATGTGCACAGTAATTGTATCACCCTGCTAGTAATAAAGTCTTACTGCTATAAAGGTAAACACTTGTGCCTTGTGCTGCAATGACACAAGAGGATAAATCAGTTCAGCGCAGAGCTTACACTTTCACACCTGATACGACAAAGGGAATTCCCTATTGTAACATTAAAATAGAGAATTGTTTTCTGAAAATGTGCTTGTATAGGTTGTGTAATCAGTCATGTAACTATTTCCCATTTCTCTACCAACATTTGATACCACTATTTTGCAGACACATATTTTATAGCCATAGAACTTTAATGGCTCCAGATGACCAGCTGTCTGAAACTGATCTTGCATTATTAGTAGCCAAAGGCTGCTGGTGTCTCCTGTGTTTGTTGCACTCTCGAAGGGTGGGAACAATTCAAAGCCAGACTGATTTGATACTAACCGAGCTCTGTCCTGTTGACTGTGACTTCTACGTGTAGAGCAGCTACAGGCTGATAGCGAGAGACCAGCGACCTGCCGTTGATTGGTGCAGGCTCACACATGCGTGGCCATCTACAGTTTCATGAACGTGGTCTCAACTTGTCTGCGCTTTTGCCTGGTGATTGTAGAGCTTCCATCTCGCAAGTGCGTCGCCTTCGACAAACTTTTTTTTTCTTTCTTTCCCTTAAGGAAACTGAGGAGCCTGTAGTGGAGTGCCAGGAGTGTGAGACTGACACATCCTCCTCTAGAGCTGCAGTGGGCTCATCAATGACCTCAGGGGACCTTGGTGATGTCAGCTCCTTCTCATCTAAGGCCTCAAGCCTCCACCGTACGTCCAGTGGAACAAGCAGTGGTCACTCTGCCATGCACAGCAGCAGCTCGGGGCGTGGAACTGCAGCCGTCAAAGGGAAAGTGTGTGGGACAGAAACAGGAGAGTTTGCTTTACCCGTTGGCAGAGGTGTCTTAGGAAAATTAAGGTACGTGCAGACCCTTGGGAAAGGAAGAAGAGATATTTTGCAGAAGTAAACAGGTAGAGTGTGAAGCAGGGTAGGCCCTAAACCAAGAGTTTCCTGGGAAGGATCTGGCTTGACAAGTGAAAATAAGGAGATAGTCTTTGCTTGTGAGGCATTGCTTTGCCTCAGCTCTTGCCACTTTAGCAGCGACGAGGCAAACTTCTTGATCAGTTGTGAGATCACAGAGAAAATGGAGGGATCCTAATGAGCTGGCTTCTCTTTTCAGGATGGTTAACTCATAAATTCTCTAGCCCTAGGAAAGGAGCTGGTCAGCCAGCATCTCCGCTCAGAGTTAGCCAGACGGGAGCACTGCCTTGTGAGGAAGAGGAGGACTCTATACCTGGCACTCGTCAGGGTGGCAGAACACCTGTGACACCTCGTGGGCGAGGAAGAAGAGGCCGGCCGCCATCTCGAACAACAGGAACAAGGTACCCTCGTAAAAGAGACTGTAACTTTATAGCCAAGGAAGGGAATGGGGAGCTGCTGTCTTAATGGGACAGAGGAAAAGGAGTAGTGAATGTTTCAGAAGCTGGTGATAGCATGTAGCAGCTGCAAGCATCTTGCCCGAGTATTCTTTTAGGAACTGTTTTTCCTGATCCTTCTGGGACTGCTTTTCTCTTTTCCACAGAGATTCAGCTGGACTGCTAGGTGTGGAGGATCTCTCAACTACAGCATCACCTGAGGAGAAATCATCTTCTCGTTCAGCTCGCCTACCAGATGGAGGGGAGAAGTCTGACACTCCTGGCTTCTGTGCCTTACGCCGAAGTGACTCTCCAGAAATACCTCTACAAGTGGTGACTGGTCCTTCGGACTGTGCAGACTCATCCTCTGGGAGCAGCTTTGTGGGCCTCAGGGTTGTAGCAAAGTGGTCCTCAAATGGGTATTTCTATTCTGGGATGATTACCCAAGATGTTGGGGCAGGAAAGTACAAGCTGCTTTTTGATGATGGATATGAATGTGATGTGCTAGGAAAAGATATTTTACTCTGTGATCCTATCCCACTGGAGACTGAAGTGACGGCACTCTCAGAGGATGAGTACTTTAGTGCAGGTAAGATCAGTGCTTGAGCTCCATCCTTGGGTCATCTGAGTTCATGAACGCAATGGGAAATGGGTGCTTGCCCAGGAGGATGAGAAGCCCTAGGTGTAGCTGGTTAACGGGTGCCGTTTGCTGTCTCGTCAGGTGTGGTGAAGGGGCACCGGAAGGAGTCTGGAGAGCTTTACTATTGCATTGAAAAGGAAGGCCAGAGGAAGTGGTACAAACGAATGGCTGTTATACTGTCTCTGGAACAAGGAAATAAGCTCCGGGAGCAGTTTGGGCTAGGTCCTTATGAACCTGTCACCCCCCTGACCAAAGCAGCTGACATCAGTCTTGGTAAGGGGAGGTGGTTTAGCTGCTGGCTCTGCTCTTCTGTGTCCTCTGCCTTTGAGATGCTTCTAGTTCCCAATGTGAATTACCAGTGTTTAAATTGTTCTGGGTATTCAACAATGCTCTTGGTACTTTATAATAGGATCTTTGAGATCCTTGTATTGCTTTGTGTCTTGCTTAGAGACTTGGTGGTATTGACTGATTGTGGAGAGTGGGCTGCTTCCAGGACAGAGGTGCTGGCTGTACTCATTTACAGTCGGTGGGTGGCTGCTGTGATACAAACTTCAGCAGCACTGGGAGGAAAAGAGGCAGGCAGGGTAGGGGTTTGAGAAGCGAGATACCTGCTTTTTCTTGCTCTTCTCTGTCAGAGGGTGGTAGTATACCTTCTAGGTACTAGTGAATTTAGCCACTTCTATACAGATAGGCAAGGTGAAAGCTCGTGGAGTTAGGTGACAGCCAGGGACTAATCTCTGCAAACTATATTGCAGATAATCTTGTGGAGGGGAAGCGGAAGCGACGTAGTAACCTTGGTTCTCCCAGCACTTCCAGCAGCAGCACAACTCCCACTCGTAAAGGGCAGGAGAGTCCACGCGTCCCACCAGGCACACTATCTGGGAAAAGGAAACTTGTTGCTTCTGAAGATGAGAGATCCCCAGCTAAACGTGGCCGCAAGTCTGCAGTGATAAAGCCTGGTGAGAGCCTAATTTTCTGCTCTTAAACTTGCATTCACCTAATTTTTTCCTGCCTGGTGTTTTCTGTAATCTTTCTACTTCCCATAAGCAAAAAGTAGACGAGATTGCTTGTTTGCCCTGCAGGGTTTGAGACTGATTCTCCTTGGCTGCATCCAGCAGCCAGAGATATTTTTAGCATAGGTTGAATACTTCCCTGCCATCTTTTCAGTTCTGCCTTTTAGAAATGTTCTGACCTCAAAGCTGTGATTTGCCTTTCTCTGTTTTTCTCTTTTCTTATCTGTTTAGTCAGCCCTGAAATGCCTGGCTGTGAAAGGGACCCTTCACAGCTCTACCCGTTGTTTCAGGATGTTAACAGACTGTCGAACATTGTCCCAGTAGTCATTCAGGTTTTGATGTGAAGATTCTTTATGACCAGAAGGGTACAAGATGCCGACCTATCCCAGTGTCATCCTAGCCCAGTCCTGCCTCCCTCTGTCTCCTCCAGTAAAATAATCGAAGCTGAACATATCCCAGAGCTTACCCAGGGTCTTTGTGCTGAACTTGACTTTAGAGACTTCTAAAGGTGTTTCTGTCTCTCCGCAGGGGCTGTGAGAGCCGGAGAGTTTGTAAGCACGTGTGAAGGTGTAGATGCCGTAGATCCCCCAGTGCTGGAGGACCATCACGGACCCTTACCCCACAATAAGACCCTCTTTCTGGGCTATGCCTTTCTCCTCACCATGGCAACACCCAGTGACAAACTGGTCAATCACCAGAAGCCATCAGATGGTCCCACAGGGAGCAGTGAGGAGGAAGAAGGTGAGGCAAATCTTACCCATTGCATTTCCAAGTGGAATGCCGTGGCTTTAGGAAAAACGCTGGATGCTAGCATTTGCGTGAGTGCTTGTTTTGCCCTTTTGCTCTTTAATGTCTTGCAGAAAGGACCAAAGACTCGGTCTTTGTTTTAGAGAATGTACAGCCTGAAATGTGGCAGACCTCAGCAATGATCATAGGGCTGTTCAGCAATTAAGAAAGGTGTGAAAATTAATGAGATCAGCCTCAGAGTAGTGTAATATGAGAAGGAAGGTTTTGAGAGATAAAGGCGAGTGCTGGGAAACAAAGGACTTGAAAGCGTGACTGCAGTTGCTGCAGTTTGCCTTTGCCAGGGTCGTGTTTCATGCAGTGAACTGCAATGTGAAAAATGTGTGAATGAGCTCACTTGGCTAGTGCTGTGCTTCCCCTTCTGCTGCCTTGTTTGTTTGTTTGTTTAACTCTTTCAGGGCTTTTCTCTAGACATTCTTGGGAGAAAGGCCAGGGTCCCTTACTGGAATGGATGAGGGCTCTGTAGAGTGAGGACTGTATGGACATCAGCAGACAGATTATAGCCAAAAACTGAACTTTCTGTTTCTGCTGTAGAATTTTTAGAGATTACTCCATATGACAAACATTACATAGCACAACAGCTGCGGGCAGGAGCTGGCTATATCCTAGAAGACTTCAATGAAACCCAGGTAAGGGCTCACTTACTAATCTAGAACGATAGTCACAGAATCATTGAGTTCGGAAGGAATTTCTACAGCTCATCTTGTCCCACCCTTCTGCTGGAAGCAGGATCAAATAGAGCAGACGGCTTAGGTCCTTGTCCAGCTGGATTTTAATGGAAACTCCACAGCCTTTCTGGGCTGCTTGATCCCATGTTTGACCACTCCCAATTTAAAAAAAAAAACAAAACCAAAAACATTCCTGTATTTCGATTTGTACCTGTTGCTTCCTGTCCTTTTAGTGTGTAACACTGAGAAGAACCTGGTTCCATCTTTTGTACACCCTCCTATCAGTCATGAATATGCATTGATAAGGCCATCCTTCCCTTCTTGAGCTTAAACAAGCTCATCCCTCTCAGCTTCTTGTATGTCAGGTGCTCCAGCGCCTCCATGTCTTAGTGGTCCTTGGCTGGGCCTGCTCCAGCGTGTTTTCGTTGTACTGCAGAACCTAGGAGATGTGGTCTCACCACAGGTCTGTGCCTCGGAACACTTAGAGGGGGAGCTCTTCACTTACCAGATCTACTTGGACAATTAATTTCATTTAGTGTCGCTTTTACTTAAATTTAGATTTTTAATAGAGTAAATTGTTCTTGGAGCATCTTGCCTGAGAACGCAGTGTCTTCTCTAGAGACTTACTGAGTCTTAAACTACAAGATGAATATTCTCCTTTGAACTGGAAGAGATAGTTACAGTACAGAAACTACCAGGCAGAGTTTTTGCCTGTGAACTGCATAGCTTGGAACAGGGGATTATTACAGGTATTCCCGATTTCAGAACCTGTTTAACTAACTCACCTTTCACATAATACGGCTATGCAAATCAGCATTTCTATTGCTTTCTTCTTTAAAGGGTTTAGCAGCAGGACAAGTTCTGGGTTTTTCTGCAAGCACTGTATCCTGTTTACATCTCTTTTTATCTCCCCCGAAGTGTAATGCAGCGTATCAGTGTCTCCTAATTGCGGACCAGCACTGCCGAACTCGGAAATACTTGCTGTGCCTTGCCAGAGGGATCCCCTGCGTGTCTCATATCTGGGTCCATGACAGCTGTCATGCTAACCAGCTTCAAAATTACCGGAATTACCTTTTGCCAGCTGGTTATAGCCTCCAGGAGCAAAAATTGCTAGAATGGTAAGTGCCAAATATTCAGGATCTGCATCCACAGACTGAAGATTGAATCAGCGAGAACTGTTATGCTTGGGAAGCTCTTGAATACTGCAAGTATGGAAAGCGTCCCTAGCACTGCTCCCTCTGCTTCCCCTTCCGTATAGGAACCACTTCTGTCTCTTTCCTTGGATTTGCAGTGACTTTTAATGCCACGGTCCATTTGGGTGCCACATACACAAAAAAGACAGTCTCCTGGGAAGTTAGAAAGTCAGTCTTCTCGTGAGGAAGACTGAAATCAGGCAAGGCATTCCTCGCACTTGGCTGACTTCTCGAATTGCTCAGGAATGGATAAAAGAGAGAATACTACTGCCATTCCCTTTTCCTTTGGTATGTTTTGAAGCATTTTCTACAGAGTCTAATCCAGCAGATCTGAGAGAACAGTTGTCAGGTGAGACTCCTCAGGCAAGGTGAGGCGTGGACAAAAGCAGTTTGTAAATCTCTCTGGGCTTTTGCGCAGGAGACACCTGCCTGCTCAGCCCTGTCTAAGCTGAGGCATCTTGGACATGCACAGAAAAGGTGGTTCAGGGGTGAGGAGCTTAGCCTCATTTTGGATGTAGGCTGCTGCAGACACACCCCACTAATGTTATCTAGCTCTGTTTTACGACCTATAAGCAGGATGATTGTTCCAAGTGTTTCAGGAGGGATAAGTAAGAGAGCAGGTCACTGTATGCAAGATACTCAAAGAATCAGACAGGAGCCAGTCTGGTGACTAGAAGTAGTAATGGTCCTCAAAGTCTCAGACTACGAGATAGTCTTAGCAGTCTGCATTTCTCCTTTGTTCTGCAGGCACCCACGAGAAAACCCATTCCATAACCTGAAGGTTCTCCTGGTGTCAGATCAGCAGCAGAACTTTCTGGATTTGTGGTCTGAAATCCTCATGACAGGGGGAGCAGCATCTGTTAAACAGCATTACTCAAATGTTCACAACAAAGGTAATCGCTGGCCAGTTTCTCAGGCCCAGTAGCTGGGACTCCCATGCCACTGTGGTCTCTAGTGTGGTTTAAAACTATTTAGGATGGGTTCAAGGTTGTCTTTAAGCATAAAGGAGGGCAGAGTGCAGACACTAGCTCTCTGCTTGAATGTCATCTACAAGACCCACCTCCCAGAGGAGATGCTGCAGCAACTCAGAACACAAGCCGTCAGCTTTCAGCCCAAATTGAAAGTTGCTCCTGAACCTTCTGCAGGCACTACAATGGTGCTTCCTTGCCCTTCTGAACGTGGCTGTCTCTCCATATGGGATGTAGGCCCTAGTGATCACAGCCTGAGGTCAGGACTTGGGTTGTCTAGTCCTGCTTGTAATGCTGGCTGCTGGTTTTCTGTTAATTTCCCTCTGGACTAGAGGGAATCATTCACTTGCAAGGTGCAAGTGTTTCTGTAGAGCATGTCTTAATTTTTAAAGAGAATTCACTGGCTAGGAATGAGAGGACATGTTTCGCCACTGTGACCCCACTAATCTTCTGCTGCGGGGAAGATCCTTTTTCTCTTGCCTGACAGATGCCTGTCTTTCCTCCCGTGCAGATATTGCCTTTGGTGTTTATGATGTGGTGGTGACTGATTTTTCCTGCCCAGCTGGTGTCTTGAAGTGTGCAGAAGCTTTACGGCTGCCTGTTGTCTCACAGGAGTGGATAATCCAGAGCCTTATTGCTGGGGAGACAGTAGGCTACAACAAGCATCCAAAATACAAACACAACTATGTCCCCCACTAAACTAAAACTTCTCCCTGCTGTCCCACTGTTGTGCAGACTATTTTAATCAGGTTTTAAATGTTTGCGTAATTGGACAGTGTGCATGGATTGCTGTATATAGTTTTATCTGCTGGACTTTTATGATGAAATAAATGTTCGATCTCTTGTGGTAGCTGCTGGGATTCCTCATTTAGCTAAACTTATTCCACGGCCATGCCTCCAGAGAAGGAGGGCACAGAGAAAAGAAATATAAGTATTTCTTTGAGCTGAAAAGCACTAATACTCTACTTTTAGTAAAGACTGATCTCAGCACAGAATCAATGACAAGGGAAAGGAAAGCCTGTTGCCCCTGTGACAGACGGGAGGGCTCTCTTCCAGATGGACATAGTCTGTTTGTTAGAGCAAGGCTTTAAGATCTTAGTACCATACACGAGGTTCCTGACAGGTACTGCTTTTCATTGGGACAGGATTCTGTGCCAGTCTAGTCCCTTTGCATGGGGGTACAGATATTGACAATATTCCACATAATTGCATGACAAGATGGTTTTATTTTGGTTCAGTAGGGTAGTCACTAGTAGCATTCTACGTAGTCTTGAGTGAAAAGAGTACATTTAGAGCTGGTATCCTAGTGAAGTTTCTCCTTAGTTTTAATTCTGGCACTTTTCTGCCAGCAGAGAGTGCTTTTGTACTTCTGTCTTGATATGCGTAATTTTATCACAGAAATGGTATTTAGTTTTATAGAAAATGCCTATGACATCGCTAGCGGCTCCTCTACCTATACAGACATGCTAGGACAGTGCACTGTATGAGAAAAGCCTCGTAAATGTATTCTGTTTTCTCTCCCCCTTCACCTCAACCTGCAGTTGTTTCACTTACCCGGAGGTACGTAGTTAAGTAGCAGACATCACGGTCTGTAAACTGGTTTACTGCACAAGTGGGACTTCTGAATACAGCCAAAATCTCATTTGTAGTCAAAACCAAGAGATTACTTCCTCCATAACTCCAACTTGCAAAGAATCATACGCCAGTTGAAAAGTCAAGATATCATAACTCCTGTTGCTTTGTCTTTTTTTGAAGTGGCACAGGCTGCCTACTTAGAAGCATTTTTAAGTATATGCAGGGCTGCAGAAAGCACATTTTCACTAATTCAGAGAAAACTGAGAAGCTTTCTGCAGTCACAGGGTGGCCTCACCTGAGTGGCACTGCCTGCCCCTTCTCTGACACAGTGATTCACCAGGCAGAGCCAGCTACAAAGGAAAACTCCGTTGAGTGCAGACTCTCCCAGAGCACCAGTTTCCACTGCTTGACAACATTGTTGGTCACAGCCTGAAGAAAAGGTCTTCATGCTTAAACACCAAAACTGCAAGAGAAGGTTACGTTATTGACTACGTGTTGGAAGGAGCGGCCTTTATCAGCACTTGAGCGAGCAGCAAGTTCAACTTCATGCCGAAACAAACTCAGAGAAAGTGTATGAAAAACAAATTACCTCATGTTGCCCTGTTACTTTTCTCTCATAGTACTTAGCAACACTTTGCTTCTAATTATTTTGACTTAGACAATCCATAAAAATGACTTATGATTCTTTACATCCCTTTGTACTTCAAGTACCTCAGGATAAGGCTACAGGCAGCTCTGAAGATAATCTTACCTGCCCAAGGTTCCTCCAGCCTGGGTGTAGTATTTGTTATAATCCAAGCGTAGCAGCAGTTGAGCTAAGTCAGAGTTTATCTGATGGTTGCGAACACTGGAGAGAATCTTGAAGAGAAGTGATGACTGACGACTGAATCCCTGCAAATGAGAACAAGTCAGTTCTGGGCACTCTCAAGAAAGCAGGCGAGCCTTTCATCTCCATTCCTGCCTAAACAATCCTTTAACAGCCTGAAAAAGAGAATCGCACTGCAAGAGAGGTGACGCTTGTCCATGTGAGGTAAGCTGTCAGCCTCAAGAATTATCAGGTGTTATGTATCCAAAAGGCGGGGTTAGAGGCAATAGGGTAATTTCTGCCCATCTGCCCACATTCCTCCTCTCTGTGCACAGACTTTACAACTCGGGAACAGCTGATTAATTAAAATCATTGCATGTAGACAGTCTCATCTTAAACTCACTCCCGTTCTACAGGTGTTAGAGCCAAGAGGACTGCTTAAGCAATGTTTGCACAGGAGAAGAACAGGTCCATATAAACAGATAAACAGAGATTCACCTTCACCAAAATACTGAGTTGTGCAGCTCCCCGCTCATCTAACGGGCCCAGATTCTGACTGACGAGAGAACAAAAACTGTGACAAAGATCCAGAATTTCATTTAAGCAGTGGAAAACCTGCATGGGATAAAAAGTACAAGACAGTAGTTTGTTAGAGGTCAAACCAGAGGAAGCTGTTCTTTGTACCTGAAAAGTTGCTGCACTCATAATTGAGATGTTGCTGATACAGTGTTTTTCGATCAGTAAGGAAGATGTTAAAGCACCTGTAGCATTTTTGTAAGGTTTTCTACTCAAAAAGGACTTAAATGTTATGCTGCATCTTCCCCCCTTCCCACACCCACCCCCCCCCTTTTGCCAGGAAGACAGGGACTGGCATGAGCCATCCACACAGGCACAGAAGCCAGCAGGCCACCACTGCAGCTTCAGAATTGAGAAGGAAGAATAAAGAACAGCAAGTGCTGTGGTTTCACTGCTCACAAAACTTGGAATTTCTTTTTTATCAGCTGGTCAAGGTACTCTGCATTCAGGAGTGTTAAGAATGCCCAAATGCCTCACAGACCTAACTCTTACACTTAAAAGTTCCACAGTGGATAATCAGTATCCTGCCATCTTTATGCAACAGCCTCATAGACTGAGCAAAATCATGAAATGGACAAGATCTGTGGTACCCCTTCCATTGATACTAGCCTTCTCTGGAATGCTTTTGTGATGTTACATGTTTAATAAAAATACTGACAAGACCATAACATATTTTTTACTAAAACAACAATTAAAAAAGACCCTTAAAGTCACTCAGGAACATCTCACCTATTCTTATCCTCTATTTTTTTCCTAATCTAATGCATTTCAGAATCGGTACCTCAGGACCCCACAGTTCCCAGCACTATGCTAATTAGTACTTATTTAATAAAATTGCCTGTTGAGAAAAATAGAGCAAGAAAATTTAAGTTCTTAAGGTTAACTGAACACTGGAATAACCGTGATTTAGAATTCCCAAGAATGCAGCATCCACTCTCACCAGCTCCGAAGTAAGTGATCTTAATTCAATTATCTGTTCTAGTTTATACCTGCTTTATTCCTCGAATCATGGTCTGTGCTCTGCCGGACATTATTACTAATCTGTTTCCATAGAGACTGATTGTCACAGCTGTTCAGAAAGGTATGTTTTTTAGGGCAGTTGGAGAATTTGGAGGAAACGATGAAAAAATAAAAAAGACCTACTTACAGGTTTTAGGAGGATGAAAGACTGAGCCAACAGATTACTTAAGAAATGATCATGAGCCAATCGTATACTCTCAAAATCTCGCGTGGCATTTATCTGCTGCAGAAGCTGTGAGAACTGAGATTCCAGTACATCCACCTGATGGAGAGGTAAATAAATCTCATTATGATCTTGAGCAATGGAAGTACTTCGGACCAGTCAGAAGTTTTGTGTAAGAAACTTACTTTTGTTATTGCTACTCTTACCTTAGAGACTGAGGATCACCTTCCCTCTGCCTCTTGACTGGGCAATTACATATCACAGTAGTACATGGGGTGGGGGGAAATGACAACTGTTGGTGCCAAGTATTGGCTAAGCAGGAAGGGAAATGGTCTCTTTCTGTAAGATTACCTATTGAAACAGTATGTAGCTAGCATGTAAATAAAGGTATTTCGGTATAGTAATCTCTGAGTTTTACACTGGGAGATACTATCTGGAAGCTCAAGGCAAAGGCTGCAGTGCAAAAGCTCAGTGCTACGACTGGAGAATCTAGAAAGCCAGGCCACCATAACTCAGCAATTATGGCTGTTAACAAAATGATAAGTAATTATCACAAAATCATGTTACTAGTAACTGGTGTTTACATTTGAAAAGTCTCTTTGTTACTTCAAATTGTCAGAATATGGCTTCTTTCAATTCTTAAGAAAACAAACGAAAAAACCCACCCACAACAACAAACCAAACCAAAAACATAAACTGGAGCTCACTTAAAGGGGCAAGGGAAGAAGCCAGAATGGTCTTTTAATGATGCTACTTCAGAAAGCATTGTGGTGGCTTCTCACAAGTGTTCAGTAGCACAAGAGAGCCAAAAATCCTGCATTTCCAGTAACACTGATTCACTAATCAAAAAAAGTTATAATTGTAGCACTAAGTCTGGAAACTCAGAGAAAGTTCTAGATTTATTCCAAAGGAAATTGTGATTGCCTTAGTGTACAAACACTCTGAACCCTGAAAGACGGGATTTCAGTGCTCCCTCCATGCATTTCTGCCAGCTGCTGATTAACTGATAGAGTTTACCTTTCTCTATAATCCTGACCTGCAGATAATACTGAAGATTGTCCACAAGGAAAGCCATGTGATCCCTCAGGCGCCACTTGATGGCATCAGTTCTGTTTGATTTCAGATGTTTGCGTTGCATCTGGAGAGCCCAGCAGTGCTGTAGCTCAGCCTGGACTCGTCGCACGCTCAGCAGGTATTTGAACACAACGTTGTACCTAGAGTCAAAAACCAGAAAGTTTGGGTTCAGGTACTGGAGAACATGACAATACAAGACTGGAAAAAGAAACAGGAGGTGGCTGCCTGCCAACAGACAGGGGAAGTCAGGTGATGGTCCATCTCAAGAGTAACAGATTTCTGCTTGTATTGGCTACTGACCTAAAAAATACAAAGTTAATTTCACCCTAAGAAGGCAAGAGCTCACAATGTTTTGTCAAAGTGGCACTGTTTATAAAATAGTGCAGAAGGTCAAAGAGTCGTTTTCACGGAGCAAGATAAAGTGTTACAGCTCTACCTTTCTCTCCGCAGAGAGAGAAAAAACCACAACACATTAGTGAGTGCCTGAGATCAAGGAACTTACAGATGAGCATACAAAGACCACACCTAGTACTTACTTCTCCAGAACAGCAGGAGTAAAGAGAATGTGCAGTGGCCACTGAACTTTGTAAGAAAGGCCCAGAGCTGCCCATCCAGATGCAGGGGCTTCACGTGGAGATAACTCCCGGGAAGGCCCTTCACGAGTCTGAGAAGTATCTGAAAACAAATGAGGTGCTGAATTAAGTCACCTTAGTCAAGACGACTATGGCAAGCAAGAAAAGGGGAAAGAACAGAGAAAGAAGAGCCAGCGTGGGCTAGGCCATCATACAGGGCCACAAAGGGACCAAAGTTACTATTTCTGTAACTTCAGCGAAGGGTAAGCAATAGGACTTGAAAACAAGGTCATCATCTCCCCTCTTAACTCACTACTAAAAATGCAAGCAGATACCTTTATGCTCCTTTCCATGATACTCGATGGTTAAGTGAAGCAGAGGAAGAAGGTTGTCGTCATCTAACAGCACCTTATGAGCAGACTGCTGAAATGCAACATTGACATCTGACAAGAGAGCACAGATACCAACACAAGATGATGAAGCTAGTCCAAATTTTGCACCCATTAATTATTTACGTTTGGCCGTAAGAGACGACACTGACACACTATTTCTACTAGTTTCATTTAAATCCAGTTTCAAATATGGAGAGAAACCTGCCATCTGAAAGTTTCTGAGATGTTATTTTCACCCATTCTGTGAAACAATTAGAATTAAAAACAAATGACAACATCTAGAGGATAAGATAGAGCTCTTCCGTACTGGACATGGGGGACTTCCACTTCCCAGATGTGTGCTGGGAATATAATACAGCAGAGAGGGAACAGTCCTGGCGGCTCTTGGAGTGTGTAGAAGATAACTATCTGACGCAGCTGGTGAAGGAGCCATCTAGAGTAGGTGCCCTCTTAGACATGCTGTTTGTGAACAGGGAAGGACTTGTAGGATATGTAACGGTTGGTGGTGGTCTTGGGCTTAGTGATCATGAAATACTAGAGTTTTTGAGTCTTGGAGAAGTAAGGAGGGGGTTTAGCAGAACCGCCACCTTGGACTTCCATAGGGCTGACTTTGGCCTGTTCAGGAGACTGATTGGCAGTGTCCCTTGGGAGGCCGTCCTGAAAGGCAAAGGAGTACAGGAAGGCTGGACAGGCTTCAAGAAGGAAATCTTAAAGGTGCAGGAACAGGCCATCCCCATGTCCCAAAAGAGGGGCAGGAGCAGCTCATCTTAAGTGCCATAAAACAACATATACAGGGAACCAGGCCATCAGGCCCAGCCAGCACAGGTTCATGAAGTGCAGGTCCTGCTTAACAAACCTCATCTCCTTTTATATGTGACAAGGTGACCTGCTTGGTGGAAAGTCTGTGGCTGCTGTTTATCTGGACTTCAGCAAAGCCTTTGATACTGTTCCCCACAGCATTCTCATAAAAAAAACTGGCTGCCCTAGGCCTGGACGGGTGGACACTCTGCTGGATCACGCACCGGCTGGACAGCCAGGCCCAGAGAGTGGTAGTGAATGGAGTTAAATCCAGTTGGCAGCTGGTCACAAGTGGTGTTCCCCAGAGCTCAGTGCTAGGGCCACTCCTGTTTAACATCTTTATTAGTGATCTTGATGAGGAGATTGACAGCACCCTCAGTCAGTTTGCAGATGACACCAAGTTAGGTGGGAGTGTTGATCTGCTTGAGGGTAGGGAGGCCCTTCAGAGGGACCTGGACAGGCTGGACCGATGGGCCGTGGTCAATTGTATGAGCTTTAACAAGGCCAAGTACTAAGTCCTGCACTTGGGCCTCAGCAACCCCATGCAAAGCTAAAGACCTGGGAAGGAGTGGCTGGAGAGCTGCTCAGCAGAAAGGGACCTGGGGATGCTGACCGACAGCTGGCTGAACATGAGCAGGCATGTGCCCAGGTGGCCAAGAAGGCCACCAGCATCCTGGCTTGGATCAGGAATAGTGTAGTCAGCAGGACTAGAGAAGTGATCGTCCCACTGTACTCAGCGCTGTGAGGCCGCATCTTGAGCACTGGGGTCAGTTCTGGGCACCACAGGACAAGAGAGACATTGAGGTTCTGGAGAAGGTGCAGAGAAGGGCAACAAAGCTGGTGAAGGGTCTCAAGGATATGTCTTATGGGGAGCGGCTGAAGGAACTGGGGTTGTTTAGCCTGAAGAAGAGGAGGCTGAGGGGTGACCTCATTGCTCTCTACAACTACCTAAGAGGAGGCTGTAGGGAGGCAGGCGTTGGTCTCTTCTTACAAGCCGCATCTGACAGGGCAAGAGGAAATGGCATTAAGTTACGCTGGAGAGGTTTAGGTTAGACATTAGGAAAAACTTCTACACCAAAAGGGTTGTCAAGGACTGGAACAGGCTGCCCAGGGAGGTGAATCACCATCTCTGGATGTATTTAAAAGCTGTCTAGATAGGGTGCTCAAGGATATGGAGTAGAAGTGGGCCTGGTAGAGACAGATAATGGTTGGACTTGATGATCCTACAGGTCCTTTCCAACCATAGCGATTCTGTGATTCTATGAACCGCTCTCCTGCTATACCACAAAGAGGACAGCTTGGTAAGTGAATAAGCAACACTCACCATGTTCAGTTACAGCTGTAGGTGGTGTTTTTAACATGTGCTGTGCGGTGTCAATGAAGGCCTGGAACAGCTCACCTCTTCCCAAAAGGTAGAAATCTTTTATAATCTGTGGAGATAATTTTTTTGTATATAAGCATATCAAAAACTAAGCAGAAATTTTAAACATCCTAGCTGATGGCATCCATTTTCATTATTGCTTGGACAACTGCCATTTCAAAACCCAGCTGGAGAGCTGTGAATTTCATCCAGTGCCCAAAAAGTCTACGCTGCCTTTGCTTCAAGATCCAAACCACAAAACCACATACACATACCCCTCTAACTCTGTCTCTGACCAAGTTTCTATCACTCTGCTCATTCTTGAGACCTGGAAAATGAAAACAGCTTCACCTAAAAGAAGAAAGCGCAGAATCTAAGACCATAAAGTATTTAATGGGAAAGAGCCATTAAAAAAGAAAGGAAGAAAAAAAAAAGTAAACTGCTTTAGCATAAACAAGCTAGCAGTTACCTTCAGCTGTCCTAGTAAATCTGATTCTTCCACCATCAGTTTCCAAAGATGCTAGGGAGAAACAAAAAACAAACAAAGGAAACCTCCCCTCAGATTTATGTAAACCCATTCAGCGAGAACAGTAGCTGTCTTTAAGAGCACCTATATAAACTGCTATATAAAGCACAAGAGAATACGCTAAGAATCCTGTGTGTAGGCAGCCCATGCTGCTAGGTAGAACACTCTTGATGTATAGCAGGCAAGAAACTCTGCCTAAGAAATATGAACACCCATGACAAAAAAAGTGCAAATCCTTATGAAATCGGTTCCACCCTCGCTTTGTTCTCACTTCTCTAACCTTCTCATCTTCTCAGGTTCCACCCCCCCCAACCCAAATGAAAAGATTAAAATTTGCCAAATTTGTCCAGTGAGACACCATCTATTATGCTAAAAGCATGATGAAAAGTTCTGAAGTCGTTTCAAGTATTAAAAAAAAATATCTAAAACTTCCCTTCTTTCCCCCATGCACAGTATTTTTAATGTCCTTTTGTCATCAGAGGTTGAGGTAACATGAAGCTCTGAGCCCCAGAAGAACATGAAAGCTATGAGCAGCATTCAAATACTTGTTCGGTCACTGACTCTGACGAGCACCCTTCTCCCAGTCATTCACAAAACTGAAGAGCTCCTTGGCCTGCATAGTGGTTATCCTTCCTAGGATCCTTACCTCAGCAACAGTGCTCCGTATCCAATCAACCACTGATTCAAAGTCCACCAAACTGAAGAGCGGTTGCTGCTTGAGTCGATGTAG
The DNA here is from genome assembly GCA_032159205.1 of Eurystomus glaucurus suahelicus. Taxonomy (NCBI): domain Eukaryota; kingdom Metazoa; phylum Chordata; class Aves; order Coraciiformes; family Coraciidae; genus Eurystomus; species Eurystomus glaucurus. The sequence continues at coordinate 3,728 of JAVFHW010077256.1, read as the reverse complement.
CTCTGCTGCAAAAGTGTCCTCCTGGTTTTTTAGGATGGAGCCTGTACAGCACAAGAAAAGTGTTTTGGACAATGAAAGAAATACCATTTGGAGAACTGCAGACCCCTTCCAACACAGTGGGCAGAAAGGCTGTCCAGGCAGCACCATTCAGGTCTGGTGAGGAATGTGAAGTTTAGAAGGCCTCAAAGTACAAATACCAAGGTACAAGATTGCTACTGCAAGTCGAGTTACAGTATAGACACTTAACATGGCACTGCTGTGGTATCAGTAAAAACCCAAAATAATTTCTACGTAAAAGATTGCCGCTAACAGCCCTTTTCCTAGGACTGAGCTAGGTCTTTGAACAGTAATTCTGTTCTTAGACCGCTCACTTGGGATCAATCAGAAGCAGAACACTGGGAACACTGCTCTGTCCTGGCACAACCATCCATATGTTCTGAAGATTATCAGCCAATAGTCAGTGACTGTTTAGGAATCAACAAACACAGTGTTTTGGAAGACACCTGCCAGTCACGCATAACTGAGCAAAGCCCGCAAGAAAGATGTTCCTTACCTTTTCTAGTGAGGTTAACATTTTGATTCTCAAACATCTGTACAGATTCTCCCACAAAGAGGATTTTCTCAGCAACCCGCACAGGAATGTATGAAGGCAGCATTTCTACTCGCAGAGAAAACTGTTTCAGAGATGGAGCTAACATGTTTTCCTCCTCAATCAAGCGCTGTCAAGAGACCCCAGGGAAAAGAAATCAAGAAAAAAAAATGTGTGAGAAAACCAGGTAGAAAAGGTATATAAAGGTGCATGTACGTGTGAGGGGGGGAATCCAAGTACATTGGAAGTAAGCAGAAAGGAAGCAAACCTGATTTGCATCATTAAACAAGCATGCAAACTTCTTCATACTTCTGGTACACTAGCAGATCTCCCCAGAGAAGATGTTGCTTTCATCAGAGGGGAGCAAAGTGAGAAAAGGAAAAGCTACCCCTTTGTGAAATAGCAGCAAATTGGCTGCTATTATCCCAAAGAATAATGTTACATCAGCAAAAGGAATTTTTGTTGCAACTGCATTATATTAGTTTTTTTGCAGCCATAACAATGTTAATTAGTATTACGAAAAATAATCCTCCCTTATAGCCATTTCTCTATAACACTGCTAGAACACTTGTGATACAGGCCAAATGTAAACACCTCCTCTAGTGAGCAAATAGATTAAAGATCTGAAGGCTTGCTAGCATAAATTAGGCAATTTCTCAGTTTCTGCAAAAGGTGTTTAAAACAATACAGTAAGTTATTAAGTTTTTTTTCAATGTATTAATAAAGAGGTTCAAGTGCAGATGCAAGATTTTCCTTCAGAGAGGCAATACTGATTATTTCACTGGGCTTTCTTGTTATTGGAGAATTAGGTTCATTAGTCCATAATCCAAAAAACACCATGCTAACAAATTTTTGAGAACATTTGCCATCTACAGAATTCTTCATTTTATTAGGAGAGTTCAGTATGAGCTTGTATACTGATGTTAACAGCTTGGCAGTTCTTTTCTTAAGATTCTTCTGACATTTTTACATGAAGAAATACCCCAACAACACTCAGGATTTCTTATTTTACTCTCTGACTGAAGAACTGCCAACGCTATTAGTCAATAACACTAAAGAAGAGAGTTAATTAGGTACACTTGGTGTCATCTTCTTAATTCCTACATTTTCCACGATGGATCTAGAAGACTCACCAATGTTCACATTCTTCCTATATTTGGTAGAGCAAAGCAGACTTTTCACTAGCTGCCATTTAAAGTTTTCCCTTGGTTTTGCCCGTGTGTAGTTTGTCCCCAGCAGGGCACTTAATTGGTATGCAACACAAGGTGTTTCAGGGGTGAATCTTCTGTGATGCAGCCAAGCTGGGTGTCCATGAAATGTTTTCTCACAGCCAACTAGAGTGTGAATTTACAGAGCTGTGGTTGCACCTCCCCGGGCCCTGATGCAGACACTATTCAGATGCACAAAGTGTGGAAGATTCCTCCATTGAGGACTTTGCACAAGGGCATTCTAATGGTACACCTTCCGTATGAGGAGTTACCGCATTGAACCAGTATGATGTCAGGTTGCTCCCTTGCTTAACTCAGCACCCTGGACATGTTGTTAGTGGTCTCTTGACTCTCGCATAGCGTTTGTCCCCAGTAACGTCAATAGTATTACCCTGTTGGGTAGCATTTACACCACGAACAGTTGCGCCAGAAAGGTACCCGACCCAGCTACCAGGAGAAAGGGTGTGAATCAAGTCAAGACCCAAGCTCCCATCCTCTCCCTTGCAATTGCTCACAGTACCACCAACGCCTGTGTTGAGCAGATCACAGTGCTGATTGTAAGGAATCAGAAAAGAGTCAGTCAAGAGCAGGGTGGGTACAGCAGTTCCAATTACTTGACATCACCATCTATACAGATTCCATCCATAGGGCTTTATGACCCAAAATTATCCAGCTGTGCCAAACGATATTTCTCTGTCCTTTATGCCTAGTTGCAGCCTATTACAATATTCTGTTAATTTGCCATCCCACCAGGTCTATTGAGACATATATTGATATGTCCAGTCTAGCATAGTTTGTGCTGAAGCAGAGGACAATATATTTCTTCTTTAGTACTCTAAGGACTGAAGAATGCCAAGCTATGACTTGCAGCCTTACCAGGTCCTGCAGTTCTCGTAGCTGTTTTCCTGTAAGTCCCCCAATTCCTAGGTCATCATCATCTTCTTCAGGCTGGCTGGGGACATTCCCAGAAGAGGGGCCTTGTTTGATAAAGAACTCTTCATGTTGGTCTAGCAGCAATCCATGCAGCATCCAGGCAGAGAGCTGCTTATACATGACTCCGTGACACACAGCCAGAATCCTGAAGACAAGAGAAACAGGCAGTGGGACCTTTGCATAGTAATCAGAACCTCATTGTACATAATTCTGGAACGTCCAGTTACTCAGACAGGCAACATGGCAACTACTAAATGGAAAATGTGGAAACAGAGAAAGGTGGACCAACCACGTGCAAAACTAAACCAACATAGCCTTCTCCACATCTGCTGGTAGGAGATCTGCTAGTATGCCCAAAGTATAAGTTAATTTGCAGTCCTGCTGTTTCTACTCAATTACCATTTCTACATGAACACAAATTATCTTAAGTAGTGTGACTTTCTCCTCAAGGACACAGCAACACTCACACAATCATGTTTATCCTTCTGAAGGATCAAAAAACAGTAACAGGTCTGTCATATACGAAACAGTTCTTCAAAAGAAGAAAAAACATAGGGTCAGAACCTTCCTCAGCCCTAAGTCGAAAGCATGGAGAAAGCTTTAATTCCTGCCATAAGGCTGCTTTACATAAACAATGGAGTCTGTGACAGTTTTCCCTGCATGCTACTCTTACTTTTACATCCTGCCAGCCTGTTTTGCATGTACTGTTTTCACAAGCAAGATAAACACTTTGACACTAACTCCAGTTACTACAGAAGTATGAAATAATAGCTTTACTGTATCTACGTACTTTTCAAGAGCACTGCGAACAGGAGGCAACCCCCCACAGCTATGTTTGTGGACTGTCTCCAATATCTGACACCCATGAATCTGCAAAATGAAAACACAGTTAGACTGGGTCTGGTTTTTGTATCTGTGCTGACCTTTTCAGACATTTAAATGCTGTGCTTTTGGCTAACAGGAAAATGCCCTAGCAAGCTGCACAAGTTTTACAGAAA
>JAVFHW010077255.1:20294-68838 GCA_032159205.1 Eurystomus glaucurus suahelicus | reverse complement strand
GCACCGAAAGCTACACTGCCAGAAAAGACAAAGCCGACGCCACCGTCGGAAGGAGAGAGAGAAAAAGCTACAAGCTGCTGACGTCACTAGAAACAGTCCAGGTCTGCCGATCGGGCATCATCGCCGTTCCACGGAGACCATCGCTGAACGCCGAAAGGACACATGCACGCACACACACGCACCATCCACACATACAGGTCGTATTTTGACATAATTAAGTCCTTATTTGCCCTTATCTCTCAGTGGGTGAGAGAGGGAGTGAATGGGTGGGCGTGGTGTTCTTTAATATTGTAATATTTCCATAGAGTAAATAAGGTTTTATTTGAATATATTTAGTAATAAACTTGTTAGATACTCTTTCGGTCTCCGTGTCTGCTTGCGAGCCTGGAGGGGAGATATCCCAATTTACCCTCAACCCTTCTCCCTTTGGGAGGTGGTCGGACCTCTGCGCGCCTCTGTCCGACCGTGACAAGACCCAAACAGACTAACATAATCTATAACTCAGGCTGTCATTAGTCATGTTTTTCAGTTCAGCAGGTTCCTAATCTAGTATGTGGTCAAATGAAGTGGTGACCACCATAGGTACAAAAACAAATAAAGCATTTTTATCCAAACCTTTAAGTCATAATTCAGCCACCACTAAAGTTTGTTTTATACCTGCACCTCATAAAGATGTTTTTGAAACTTTTTTCTTACAATTATGTTGCCTACATAGTTGAATCTTACAAAGTACTATTTTCTGAACCTTTCAAAACTGCAAATAATGCAGAATGTGACTGTTTCCTAATGGAATTTTTCTAATAGACTTTTCTTGATTCCTGATTGCAGTTTGTATTTTCAGTTAAAAATTTAGCATTATGAATCTTGACTGATGAAGATTCCCTCCCATTGTATGACACAGTTACAAGCAGAGGGATGTTCACATTAAGAACCCTTGCTCAGCAAGGTACAAGAAGGAAAAGATCTTTAAACCAGGTACACTTGAATGACCCCGAGATGAGGGTTAACTTGTTTTGCTAAAGATTTACATACTTCTGATAAAATTAAAGAGCCAGCTACTATCAGTGCAGCATCAAGACCGCTGAACCTCTATCTAGGGTATGACACACTTTGGTAAGCAAATAATAAGCAGGCATCAATTTAGATAGAAATGATGATTATAACAGAGTTTGCTGTCTTTGTGATCTTCTTTAATGCTAAGTTGTTTAGATAAAGACTTTGTATGAACCATATTTTAAATATATGGTTGAAATCTTAGGCCTTCAAAGATGTATTTAAAAATGTTTTAATGCATTAGTATTTCTAATGAATAATACAAATGAAAAACATAACAGATACACAGTATCTGCATATTTTTCTGTACTTCTCATAATGTAGAATTTTCCCTTTTTTTGGTATAAGAATATGAAAATAATGCCAATGATACTACAGTAGCATACTGTGTGCAGATACACTGGAGAGTGGAAGAGGTTTTACACGATGTAATTCCACCCTTTACTATCACCCCCAAACAAAGCACTGCCACCTTGTATATATAAAGTAGACATACATAATGTGAATATAAGCCAGACCATAAAACAATGATAGTTTTCTCCTAAGGAGAAAAGCCACAAATGTGAATACAAACAAAGCTTTTCATATCAGGGATGGAGCTGCAACTAATATACAAGTTGACAAAAAAATGGTTTTTGTAGCACTCCTCTTAGCGTTTATCAGAAATAATTAATTTCAAAAGTATATGCCTTTCACTCACTATGACCCAGACATTCTATAGGATTTTGTAATTACTAGAGACAGTGTGAATCTCCTGTCTATAGATTTCCTTGATTTCAAATCCAGACAATTAGCTACTATCTATTAGTTAACAGTGTTTAAAAGAAGGTAGCCTCTCTTTTACAATCAATTTGAATTAATCTTATTTTGGATATGAGCAACACTTATTAACAGATAATTCAGAAGAATAGTGTTTCAGTGAAATGGATGCAACATAAAAGGCATCCTAAAATAATCCATAAACCTTTATTACTTTAATATACTGTTAGACTAATAATCACATCATGATATAAGAAACTGAAATCATGGTTAGCATATGAAAGTGAGAGAGATACCTAACTGAAATCCAGGTACCTCTTCAACTTAATTGGATTTGAAGACTTTTCTGCCCTTTAATAACTTCATTAATGTAGGAACAAAGAAATAGATTTGCCTATCAGTTGGCATCAGCTGTCATAACTACCATCAACTCCCGATACATTATTATGAACCATTTTCACTTTCCTTCAGTATGAGAAATTATGAAACCAAGGTCTGTCCCTGCACAAAATACCACAGTGATTACAGTCATCTGAGATCTTGGTTTCTTGTATGTCTCTCTCATAGGCAGCTGGAGATAGAAAGAAATTTCCCTTTCCCCCTCACTCAGTTTCTTTCTACAAGTGGTAACCTTGTGATTTCTAAGATGTCTCTACTTTTCACTGTGGCTTGGCTTTGTGAGAAATGCCTGGACAAAACTGGATAACTTTGCCTTCACTGCCACCCTCTGGGCTCCTTACTTCAAAAATAAAACTATGAGCTGTGGCACAGGGATTTCAGGATGCCTTGACACATACTTTCTTGCACATACTTCTTAGCAACAGTAGTATCTACTTACATAGCACCTTTTGCCTCTAAAGAGATCTTTGTCAAAAGGCTTTACAGATCTGTTGGCTGGATTGCAGCACAAATTTAAAACCAAAAGCCATTAAAATTATTTTAATTCCAGAAATTAAGATGACTTTACACTATCATACAATCTAAATTTTCAGAACTGATTTGTGGCTGCACATGAGAACATGTCCTATTACTAAGGGGATAGCATTTACATTCCTATTTCAGTTAAGATTATTAAATTCTCAATGATGAACCAAAGTCCTTGCAATCCATTTCTGTTCCACCATTACAGTTCCACTTCTGTTCCATTACATTCTGTTCCATTACAGTTCCACCAACATAGGTTCCCATACTAAATGTGTGCCCATGATACTCTTTGTCTAACACCCCAGAAGCTTAAGTGACCAGCATTTTTCACATTACAAGAGAGGCAATGGTAAAGAAGCCCTAACAGACTTGGTCTACAACAGAGGAATAACTCTTGATAAGGAACTGGGTGCCTATGTCCATTTCCTTCTGTTGTCTTAGGCAATCATTGTGTGCCGTAGCGTACTACCCAACAATGATGAGGAAGGCAACTAAATCACTGTACACAGGTGGCTGTAGTCTGAAATGGTTAGGATGGGTGGGCAACTACTCTGAGAAGCTGGGATGGGAAACTAGTTATTCCCTTTTCACCTTCTTAACCACACAGTCTCCCTCTAGTACCCACTTAAACATATGTTGACTTACACTCAAAATTATTTTCATTTGTACTTATCCAGAATAATTTTGTGTAACGTATGAAATGACAAGTTAACAGCTCAAGTCAAGTTTGAGGGTTACTAAAGGTAAAAACAATGTTTGTCAAACACAGTGGAAAAGAATTTTCAAGCTATATTTGTACAGTAGGAGTATTTGATTTCCATTTGGAAAACTTCCTTAACCTGGTAGGTGTATCAGTAAAAGAGTCATAAAGAAAGAGTTTATGCCTACAAATGCTTAAAGGAAAAGCTAGGAAGACAGGTAAAGTTCACTGAACCTGTTGTTACTGCAATAAGCTCAAAAAATGAAAGCTTTTCCCCCCAAAATTCTCAAAGTGTTGAAGTCATGAGGGAAAAAAAAAGATGCTTTACAAACATCCAAGAACTTTTAAAATTTGTTTTGCCTCTTACCATAGCAAAACACAGGATAGAAAGAACAAAGAAAAACAATATACTCCCAGGGCTTATATATAACATGGTTCTAAATTTTGTTTTTGCCTCACATAAGATGGTTCAGCTACAATCTCAGTGATTTGTGTAGATCAGCAAACATCAGTCAGTCAAATAATTCCTTGTAGGCCTCTCAACCCAACAAGATCAAGGAAGACAGAAGTGGTCACTAATCTTTAAAAGCACTCTGTTTAGGGTCAAAGACATATAAAAGTTCTCAATAAGCTGTTTTAAGGATTTTCAAATACTTCATCTGTGGTGTTTGAGGACAATGACATTGATGCAATTACCAACTTAGTATCATACTTTGTAATCCCCTACTAACTCACACTCGAATACCAGCATCTGAAAGAAAAAAAAATGAATGAAAAAAACCTGACTTGTTTTCCTCTTTCACAGAAAAGGGAAAAGAGAGTATGACAAGAGAGATATAACTCATGAAAAACTTCCCAAAACTATGGACTGTGGTAAATAATGACTGAGTTAGTACATTAATCAAGTGACAAGAAAGCTAAACAAAAAAGACTAAATTAAGAAATCAGGAAAAACCTGTATAAAAATAAATGAGCTAGATAAAATTTTACATAGGAAAAGAAATTCTCTAGGTTCAAAAAACATTTAAAGAAAAAATTTAAAAGAACACCTTTGGAAACAGTAATATTAAAATTAAAAAAAATAAAATTAGACTATTTTAACTCAGGTGCTGAATCTACCAGTTAACAATCCAGATACTTATACTGTATCCTGAATCTGCTGAAAAAATGGCGTAAAACTATTGTCAATGCAAACTTTTCCCTCCAATTACTTCCCAAACATAATGTGAGGCTTAATTAAATTTTTCAGAGTTCTTTTTGAGACCTTACACAGGGCAAAAAAGTAGCTGCTCACAGTTCTGTTCAAGCTCCTTATATTAAGCATAAATACAAATTGAAAAATCCATAAAACAACAGAAAGCACGCCCCAAAATACTGTACAGAATTCCAAGTAGAAAAAAACCCCTTATATCTTTAGGAAATAATGAAAAATGGACTTAGAGGTATCACAAAGAAATGGTTACAAGTTAGATGCTTCGAAAATTAAAAACCACAAAACCTTTTCTATGTCGAATGAACATAACAACATAGTTGTTTTCATTTTCTGTGCAATTACAGACAGTCAAGGAAAAATGATACAAATAATTAACATAACCATCAATGAACAGTAAATACAAGTAGTTCTAATAAAATATACTATGTGATAAGTATTACAGAGGCCTTAATACACTTAATACACTAACAGTGCATGGTTTTGGACAGCAGTCTGAGCTGAGTATTAACTTCAAAATCTATGTTTGTACATGTAACTACAGTTGCAAGGAACGCTATGAATGAAAGCCAGATAAATATGTATGACAACACATGTACATTAAATACTGAATTTTGTTTCTGAAAATATAAGTTGCTACACAGTCACATGGAATAATTTGTCAAATGTGACAAGGAGCCAAAAAAACCCCCATGTGCACAAGTGAGATGCAAAATGAAATCTATCTGAAGAATTTTACATGAACTTGCCTTCCTTTGGCATTTATCCACAAGCATGAGGCAGGCAGACAGGAACGGACACTTTATGTTCAAGTTCGGAACTCAGAGAACTGCAGAAAACTGATGCATAACAGCATTCTGAGTGGGTTTTTATTGTTTTTCAGTTCAAAAGTGAGTAAGATTTCCTCCCAGTCCTCCTGAAAGATGTCTGAGCACTTCCTCAAGTGTTTTATGCTGACATTCATGTTTCAGAAAACAGTGGCAGCAATCAGTAGTCGTGAAAGCAGCTGAAATTCTGAATCTTAAAACATTTAGTGGGAATGCATAAGACAGGAGAAAATCAGTCCGGCTTTCCAAAATAAGTGGGAAGTTCAATATATGTGATAAAGACTGCTATCTGTAGCAGATCAAAGGGCTTCAAGCCGTGAATTAGAAGTTGCCTGCACCATAGAGATAATGTTCACCGGGAAGCACGAACACTCTTTATAATCCTCAGGAAAAGTCAGTAAAAATCAAGATTCCAAATGAATCTCTGCACATTGTGCATCATACATTCAGACAAGTCAGAGCCAATACTAGTTTACTAGAGAAAAATATACATCAAATATGATTTCACTTCTACATATACCATTTTTAAAATCAAAGCCTCTTGACATCAATTCATTTCAGATAAGAAAAATACATATTCTTTGCTCTTTCTGCAACAAATATGTCAATTAAACATTTAAGCATATTGAAAGCAGATGCTTCCATAGTCTAGTTTTTACCACTAAAAAAAAATATGTTGCCATAATGTATAAAAGTAAGTATATTTCTAAGACTATGGTTATTTGCCAACTGAACTAAATAGAAAGCCTCTTGACAAAAACTGTTTCTGGCAACAAAACCAGAATGGTATTTCAACATACAGTGTCAAATAGTAGAACACTCTTGAGTCAATTTATGAATTTTTGAAGCCTTAAAGATATCTTTATATTTAACAGTACAGTGGCTATTGTAATAAGCCACGAAGGATCTTTTGCACTGAGAAGAATTAATAAAACCTCATATAAGCACGAACTGTCTCAAACTGTATTTAACAATATGATTGACAACCGGCTTTCACTAGAGGAAGCCATTTAAAAGAAATTGGGGACTACTGGGAAGATCTATGTTTATAAGGAACATTCATTTTGCCTGAAGCTGGGTATGGAAATAATCTTATTTTCAGTTGATAAACTATAAAAACATCAGAAGTTTCAAATAGTTCAGAGTACACGGAGAAGCATTACCTGAAGAAAGTGGGGCATCCAGCGACAAATGTCTTTTATATAGTTTTATATCAGTACTATTGAAAATTTACAATTACACTCAGCTTTGTGTTTCAAATAAGGTAACCACACATTCCCCTTCAGTCAGAACACTACCAGAAAACTAAAATTTACTCCCAACATCTTGTCAAAAATATTTGCAGCAGTATTCTGTCGCAGATTTTCAGCAAGAAACAGATTTTTTCCCTTTATCCTTCTATTACGCAACTATCTTCGATCTAAACACCTAAACATTTTTCAACATCACAGAAAGGATGGGCATGAGTTTCACTTTGACTCCCACACTCAACTCCTTTGTTGTGCTGCATACTCTGGCACAAAGATACTTTGACATGATTCCAGGCAGGGCACATGTCATATGCATACCTTCACTCTCTAATTTCTTCCTGTGTTTAAGTGGCTCTTCTAATTTGATTCCCAGTATTTCTTACTTTTCATTACCAGAAAGGACAACAATGCCTCCAGACAAACACAGTCAGCTCAGAAAGTGTAAGAATAGCAGTTAACAACCTAGAAATCCATGGTACAGAAATCCAAAGGGTACAAAACAGGGCACAGTATGTACCAAGGTATGGTATGTACCAGCATTGAGTTAACTGTGGTACCAGACAAAATGATAACACCTACATAGAAATATGGGACACACTGAAGCCCACCACTGTAATTAACTAATGCAATATACATTCAAGCACAACCAGCATCAACATTACAAATAAAAGACCCTTGACCTTCACCTAGAGATCTCAGTCTTGTTTAAGAACCATGCTAGAAAAAGGAGGATGCTGGATTAACTTCTTCTTCTACCAGGGTTAAAGGTTGCCAAACCTATTACCAAACTAAATGCTATCCTTTTAGTTTCTCAACTTTTTCAACTGTTTGGCCATGTGTCCTGGGTTGGCCAGGACAGGGTTAATTTTGTGTGGAGCCAGGTAATTCTATACCATGCTGACGTCATGCCTCGGGGCCAGCTCCGGGGAGGGGCTAGTTCCGTTGGGGGCGGTTCAGTTGGAGTTCAGTTTGCTTCGGACTTCGCTCGGGTTCGGTCCCTCGCTGTTGTTCTCTGGTACTTTTTTTTTTGTATTGCTCTTTTCTTACTGTTATTATTGTTCTTGTTAACTGCAAAGTGCCCATTATATGTTATTTTCTTTTATATATGTATATATATTAAACCTTCCTTATCTCAACTCAAAAAGGCACTTTTAAACCTTTTTATTCCTTCCCTGTCTGCGGCCCGCGGCAGAGGGGAGGGGGCGGGGAGAAGCGGCCGGCTGCACGGCTCGGCTACCCTGCAGCTCTTACTAAACCAACACACCATGCCAACAAGTTTTCAACTATTTGACCACACCAACTTTCATAAGACCAGTGGCCCTTTCCAGCTTTTGATAACACACTACTGAGTCTGCTGTACTCTTCTTGCCTTCCCATCTGGTAGTTTGCCCTGTCCTAAACAAGCTCTGGAAGAAGCTATTCTGTTCTATGATATAAAGTGGGTTGGAGTAGAAAGATGGGGAAGATAACTGCTGACAAGTCTTCCTGTCAGATATATAAGAAGAACGCTGCAATTTGACCTCCAGGTTTTACTTTGTTGTTGGTTCAGAATTATGATGAATGATAAAGAAGTTACATCTGTCTCAGTGAAAGCAAATAGACAGTTTGTCCAGCTTCACCATACTGGGATGAGCAAACTATCTGTATTCTAACAAGCTGGAATCTAAAGAACAACTAAGTGGCTCTTTCCATAGAGGAATATGAAGCCCATATTCCTGGGCTGTTAAGACATCAATAGGTCAGACAAAAGCCATTAAATGCCCAGATCCTACATGAGAAGAAAAGAAAAGCTGTTTTCTTCTTTCATGAGTCTTGGATAACCTACAGAAATCCTAAATAATGCAGACAAAAAGCCCAGCTCTGTAAACCACCTTGCTTTCCAAGTATGAGGAATAAAGCTTGAAAGGAGACTAGCAAGGCTATTTAGAAAGAAATTTTGAGCAACTCCAAATCATAGCTGCAATTATCCAAGCCAACGTAAAAAAGTGCCCCTAAATATCAACCATCAAAAACTACGTTATCTCTTTTACAGACAACTGTAATAATAAAAGTGTCAGAACAAAATGGTCACAGTCTAGATGTAACACTGTTTCTGCAAAACATACCATATAATGCATCACCTGCAAATGAACAGAGAAACAATCAATCTACAGGTTCTTACCCTTACTCCTCTAAATGCCAGCTATATAAATAAGTCTTTGGATATGAAAGCTACCTCCACTATCTGCACCTAAGTTCCTTGTGCTCCCTGAAGACCATAGGTGCCAAAAGTAAATCTGTTCTTTGGAAAAAAGACAACACACATAATATTACAATATTGAGGCCTAAGATGTTAAATATTTTGAAAACGAGGTTAAAATATAAGCAATGAAAGCCCGCACGAACCTTACTTGGTTTAACACACTGAAATGTTTCTAGACTATCCTCCTTCCTCGAAAGCCTTTTTCCCCCTTAAAATCAGCAGTCCAGATGAATTTAGCAAAATGCAGAAGAACTACAAAACACTGGGTCACACACCAAGCTATATATTTTCTACTTTTACACAATAAATTGGGCACTTTTTTTTTGTACATTACTACTTAAAATGAATCCTAAAGAGCTCAAAGCCAGATAAAATGGATAAAATATAATTTTCTTTATAGAGAAGTAATTTAATATAGCATGACAAACTTACCACAGAAATGCTTAGAGAAAAAAATCCCAGCCTGCCAGTAATGTTTCATGCACCCAGCTAACCAAAACTTGTAACTTTTCTCTGATATTTTAAGAATTTCTGCAAATACTACACATAGAAGCCCTTACTAGGTGAAGACAACATGCCAAAAAGATGTTTGAACACAACAACCTGGCTGATTTGAAGGGCTCTTTAAAGGGTATCTTGAACAGTGTATTTTGTGCATGACAGCTCCACCCATGAATTAGTTTTTCCACTACCAAACACTGTCACCAAAAGACTCTTCCACCATATTACTATGCCTACACTATGGCCACTACATTACTAAAACAGTTGTTTTCTCACTCGGACAAGCCAGCATCTCTGGGAGATCACTAGGCATCATGGCTCCAGTATAAGTGGACATCTATTCCAAAAATAAGTGTGTAATACAAGTCCCTCTTTGTCCCCACACACAGAGGCTATGAGCTGCTGAAACTCATAGTTACAAAGCATTGGCTATTTGGCTAAATCTGGAGAGACTTTTACCTCTGGAGCTTGGTGATTCAATTCCCTTTACTGTCAAAGAAGCAGTTAACCACAAATGCATTTGTTAAATGAATGCATCTGTGAAAGCTGCTGTAGCTTATTTGTGTGTATTTTACCCCTCAAAACACAGAGACATTTCGTAACACAGTATCTGCTTCATGAACCAAAGCAAAAATAATTTCCACTAGGACATGTTATTCATGGTCACATTTAAAATAAACTTCAAATATGTATGTGCTTTTACTGTAATTTCTGTGACCTGAGAAGTGTTGCCCTTCCTCATCTATACCTCGATTGGCTGTGGATATTGTTTACCTGGACTTCAGTAAAGCCTTTGATACTGTTCCCCACAGCATTCTCATCAAAAAACTGGCTGCCCTAGGCCTGGATGGGTGTACACTCCACTGGATCAAACACTGCCTGGATGGCTGGGCCCAGAGAGTGGTGGTGAATGGAGTGAAATCCAGTTGTCGGCTGGTCACAAGGGGCCACTCCTGTTTAATACCTTTATCAATAACCTTGACAAGGAGATTGAGAGCACCCTTAGTAAGTTTGCAAATGACACTAAGTTAGGTGGCAGTGCTGATCTGCTTGAGGTTAGAAAGGCTCTGCAGAGGAACCTGGACAGGCTGGACTGATGGGTTGAGGCCATACAGGCTTCAACAGGGGCAAGTGCTGAGTCCTGCACTTGTGTCACAACAACCCCAAGCAGCGCTACAGGCTTGTGGAGCAGTGACTGGAAAGCTGTGTGGCAGAAAGGGACATGGGGGTGTTGATCGACAACCAGCTGAACACGAGCCAGCAGTGTGCCCAGATGGCCAAGAAGGCCAATGGCATCCTGGCCTGTATCAGAAACACTGGCCAGCAGGAGTAGGGAAGTGATTGTCCCACTGTACTTGGTGCTGGTGATGTCGCAGCTTGAGTAGTCTGTTCTGTTTTGGGCACCACAGTATAAGAGTGACATGGAGGTGCTGGAGTAGGTGCAGAGAAGGGCAACCAAGCTGGTGAGGGGGTCTCGAGAATAAGTCTTACGAGGAGTGGCTGAGGGACTTGGGGTTGTTTAGTCTGAAGAAAAGGAGCTAAAGGGGAGACCTTATCGGTCTCTAAAACTAACTTAAAGAAGGTTGTTGGGGGGTGGGTGCTGGTCTCTTCTCACAAGTCACAACTGATAGGACAAGGGGAAATGGCATCAAGTTACTTCAGGGGAGGTTTAGGTTAGGCATTAGGAAAAGCTTCTACACCAAAAAGGTTATCAAAGACTGGAACAGGCTGCCCAGGGAAGTGGTTGAATTGCCATCTCTGGATGTATTTAAAAGCCATCTTTTAAGACCTGTATTTAAAAGGTCTTTTCCAAACATAGTGATTCTGTGAAGCTTTATCATCAGCATGATCGAATAGCTGCATAGGAAACTGGGAACACAAAATTCTGAACAAAAATAGCAGCTCTGTTCAGCTTACTTGGCTGTTAAAAAACTAACCATAAAAAGTGTGAAGAGAAAGGGCAACCGGGTTTAAATGTGACATATCCTCATTTCTAGTCAAGAGGCAATCTAATTATTTCCTTCCCCAGACAGAGGACAGATTACAAAGGGCCAGTCTTGCCATAAAGATTGAACTGGTTAACACAGATTACAGGTTAATACTGGCTTATACATTCCTCATGAGAAAAATAGCTTACATTACATGCTTTGTTTTTAGTTGCTAGTCAATTACAAAACAGCTACGAATGATTATTAAGTCATTACAGAACACATTAAAAGAAAATAATACTGAAGTGTGATCAAACTAGAGAAATCTAAGAAGTAATGGTAGTATATACACTCTTGTATAATCGTAAGAGTTTTTAAAAGCTAACATACTGGCAGTTTAAGCATATATGGTAACCTACACTGAGATTCTATGTTCACACAACAGACAACAACATGAAAATTTTTAATGTAGTTCAGCTCTCCATTCTGAGAAAACAAAAAATTGTTTAGACCCCTGCCTTGCAACACATCATTACAAATTCCTGGCACTATAGCAGAACACCTGCAATTCTACACTTCAGGTATTATCCTTCATATCCTGCATGGGTAGCAACAGCATTCAGGGACTGTTCTTTTGAATATTGGTGTGAGTTACTGGGAGAAAGGCCAAAAAAACAGCCAGAGATCACGTGGGGAAGAAAATTAGATACACTAATAGAAAGTGATTTCTAGAGGTCAGTGTCTGTCACCACGTATAAGGTTTTATCCTATATTAGAAGATGCTACAACTGTACTCAAATCTTCAAATGTTCTTAATAATTTACAGATAATGTGATGTCAATAAAATTTAAAATTCAATTTAAAAAGGTACATAACTCTTGTGGTCCAAGTGATCACTTGAGAGAGACACTTTGCTCATCAATATAAAAGTGTTAAAAACCCCCGAAAACCGAAACCCAACAAACAGTGTATAATATAAAAGCTTGAATGTTTCTTTTTGGCAAATAAAATAGCTGCTGCTCTTAAAATAACCATTTTTACTTTGTCATAAAATATAAAATTAGGTCACTTGTTGAACTTCTTGGATTGTCTGAAAAATAAAAACCATAATTTCATATATCGACTCTAATTTTCTGCATTCAATATTTTCAGTAAATTGATAAATGACTTGATTATCAAGCAATTAGTTAATATAACAATGCATTTTTTTCATCACTGAAAGTCCATGAAAACTAAATGATAGAATAAAATTGTTATTTATGTTCACATTTAGATAGGTCAACAGTTTGCTTACTGGGCTAATTAAAACTTTAACTTGGGGACATAAAGTAACGGATAAAGGATGAAATATAACTACTTGCTGCATCCTCTCTTACATTGTCGTGATTGCAACTGTATCTTGAAAGAAGGACAAGATATAAATGATAGAAAAACATGACTAGATGACAGGAAAAAAATGCAAATTAGAATGAACCTAGAGAAATGTATGAGATTAGCACCTCCAGGTAACAGTAAAAAATATTTTTAAAATGTAACTATATTTTTGACATATGTGATATATGTGATGTGCTGATAGATAGGAAAATATGGTAATATATTTGACATTAGGCTTAAAATTATAAAGCTGTGTTCTAACAGATGGTAGTTCTAAAACCATCTCATTGAGTAGAGGCTGGAAGTTATAGTCAATAATTTAAAACATTTAATTTGAAGGAAAAAAAAAAAAGAAAGAACTACAAAAAAAGATGATGACTTATAAAAAATACTGGCTACAAAAACACCAAGCATAAAGAAAATATGAAGAATAAACATGCAAACAAGGATCTGCAATTTTTTTTTTTTTAAATATCAGTATTTATATCACTTTATTTTTGTTTAAAAAAATCCAAAGATTTCTTCAAGATAAAGTAAGTATAGGAAGGACAGCTGTACTCAGCACCACAAAGGTACTGCTCTTGGCACTCCAAAGAAACAAACAAATGAGTATAGAACAAATAAGAAGCTTTTCTCTTTTCAATGCTCACAGCTTTGTAAATACTATGTAAATCAAAAAACCTTGTATTTTAAAATAAAACGCTATATCGTATTTGTTTAGTGTTACAGACTAGTGAACAGTTAAAAGATTACAGTCTCTTCAGTCATCAGCTTGGCACTTACTGATTTCCCAAGTAAATTAGTTTCAACTAATCAATGATGGCAGACACATACCTAAAGAATATCAAGTCTTGTTTCACTTTATGCTTGCTTCTATATCCAGCTTCACTTTTGCCTGGACTAAACCTCTGTAGTTAATTGCAATTTGTGCTTTCATTTTATTCAACACACAGTAAAATAATTCATACTGAAAACACCACAGTTCATGTTTGATTACTTATTCATAAAATGCTTAATATTGGAAAGCATGCATAAAACAGAATTATGCACAAGAACTTTTCTAGGGTTCATGAACACTTTCCCATGACTGTCCAAAACATGACTTAAAGAGATAAAACCACATCCAAGTACTTTATTGTCCTTCCACAGATGTGATCTGCAGATGAATCAACAATCTCCAGTCAACAGTATGGGAAGTAAACAAAACCACTAATTTCAGCAATTTATCCAACCTCTAGCAATCCTAGAAGAGATCACCTACAACAGTAACAATACAATAACCCTTCTACACCTCTTTCAGTGTCTAAACTGATGATTATCAAAAACATTTACAGGCAGCAATACACAGCACGAACTGTCCCACTACAGCCCTTCCAATGCTGCAAATTAGAAAAAAAGAAACAGGACATAAAGCAATAACCTGCCAAGGTGTCATTATCTGGTGATAGTATATGAAGCATCAATAATACAGAAAAACATTTAAGACAAGAAGCAAATCTGACATGCCTCAAGAATGTAATGAAAGAACTTGATATTTCTTGGTGTTATTTTCTCCAACAAGGAAGCACATGTGTCCTTAAATTTTGTTAAGGATGACAGATCAATTAAGTAACTAATTTTGTAAATTCCATCATTAAAATGTTAACCATAAACGACCTCAGGGTTCACATCTCTTTGGAAGACAATTCCTTCTCTTTTGTGCATGGTGCACAAATGCTTTTGTGCACCATGAACACTCCACAGAACACTGTACTTCTAATGGTAAAAAATAATGCAAGCACCAATTGGTTCAAAACTTGTTTAAAAGCCAGTTTTGTTCTCTCTCTACTTGCAGAAAACACCTGTTCTATGAAATCTAAATAACTGTAAGTTATAATTAAGTAAATGAGTCATGCAACTTGATATTACATGATTTTCCTTAATTTGGACTGAACTACAGATTCATATCTACTACAACTCTATGGATTGTACTTTTCAGCTTAAGAAAGGGAGATTTTGTTTAAATGTTAAAATATATTTAGAGATATGTGTACATAATTCATCATATATAAACACATATCTCAAAGTATTTTGTGATTTATTTAAAGTGCCATTTCATGTGTCTTTGCATCAGAAATAAAGCTTTTTAAGACAATCTGTAAATATATGATGTTAATCAAGAGCAAAAAGGTACTATAAACTATTAGTTGCATTAAAAAGTATCAGAAAATGTTGTTTTGTGCTCTTCAACCAATTCCAAACATAGCTTTCCACACACTGCCAGTAAAAAAAAAGAAATCATCCATTAACCTAATTATTTTCTAATGAAATGTAAACAATAGGAATCCAATTAAATGTATGTTGAGTTCTTTGAATACTTCAGTGTGCACACAGTAAATCTTCCAAACTCATGATGAAAAAAATAAAACTTAGGTACTGTCTACATAGCACAATGCAGTGCTGTGCAGATGCAGATAACACTCCTCAGTGGGGTAAATCAGCCGTGGCGGAGGACTGCATTAATGTAGGATGAGACCTAGCTTACCTGAAGCACTGTACTGTGTCATACAGATACGGACTTGTCAACCACTCAGTTACAAATTGTCATGCTTTGATGACTAGTACTGAAAAAGAAATATCAACTGAAGAACTAAAAGTACAGATACAACCAGCAGTGTTGGAATGCTGGCTTCCTGCTTGCTAATTTGATTTTGATATGCCTGAACCAGTGCAATCTGATGAGGAAGTGTACCTCGTTAACTTCTGCAGATGAGCTTGGGCATGATGACTTTGCCTTAGTAGAACTCTAAGTTCTTATCAGAGTTAGGTCATCAAATAGTTTTTTTCCAGTTTTCCCACCTCAACCCAGCTCTGACCTCAACCTTTTAATTTTATTTGAATTAAGTAATTTAAAAGCAAGAGTAGTTTTTCACTTGGTTGTGTTTTTCCTGGTAATTTATTTGTAAGGAGAGCTATTTGCACTTTATACTGCAAACGTTATAAGATCAACAGAATTTCTGACAGCTTCCCTCTTCACTTTTTCACAACCAAAGGTCTGAAAGTTGCTGCTGTCATGCTGAGTGTGCAGCAAGAGGGGATAAAACAGAGGGGAGGAGAGAGATGAAGCGGGAAAGAGAGAAACGGTAAACGCAAAAGAGGGAAGGAGGGGTGGTAAAAACCAGAGTGAGAGAAAGAGAGAGGAGGGAGGGAGGGAGTCTGTATAATGCGAAAATAGAAAGGGAAGGTTGACAGCTGTAGTAGCAATATGTATTTTTAATAGATTTAATATACTATTAACAACTCATGACACAAGATTTCTGATTACAAACTACTTAGACAATTGTCACGCTCCACTACTTCAATTTTCCAAGTATTACTCTTAGACAGCCCCTCAGAAGCAACTGACAACAAAGCTTCTGTTAACCATATCCCTCCCCTTTTGGGTTTTGGAGTTGAACTTCATATTTTACACATGAAAAAAAAATAGAAATGTTATTTTCCCACTTTTCCTGTAACTCAGATAGTGCCAAGAAGTACTCAGGAGTTCACTGGCAAGCCTTGAATAATTAAAAATAATTTATTACTCATGATACTACAATATAAAACCAAATAATGATTTCAACATCTGTTTTCTTAGTAAATACTGACAAACTTAGACCCCACTGCAGACTAAAGCACAAAAACTGAACAGACAGTTCAACAAATCAGAGATTTGTTGCTCCCACTTTGGTAAAAATAAAAACAACAGAACTAAGACTAGTAGAATATTTCAACTTATTACACGCTACGCAAAAGCCAACAGCATGATGCAAATGAACCTCATTCAGCATTGTATTAATAAAATTAAGACGTGAGGTATCAGAGGTGACTTCTGCTGTTGTTTCACACTGCCTTCTGTTTCCAGCTCAAGGCAGTAATTTCCAAAATGGACAGAATTAGATAGATTTTTACCAATTAAATGACAGGTTGAAAGTATTGGGCTTAGGTGGTCTGATACAAAGGCTAAGATGGAGACAAAGAACAACAGATTTCCATCATGTCAAATGTAGGTATTAAAAAAGACACTGATATGTTGTTCTCCATTATTTCTGGAAGAAAAAGAAACCACTTGTAGCAAAGACTGTTTTCCTTATGTTTCCTCCCATTGCCATCTAGTTAAGTACTTGAATAGGTTTCCTAGGAAGTGTTGTGGTATATGAGGTTAGACATAGTTTTGTGGTGAAAATTCCTAGTACACTTGATAATTGCCTCAGAACAGAAAGAATTTTCAATAAATTATTAATATAATTAATTTTATTTATTTATTTATTTAAAATAAATTATTATTCCTGCAGTTTATATATTAAAGGAATATCAAAAATCAATTTAATTGTTTTTAAAGAAGTAAACATTCTTCAGCATTGAAGTATCTGGAAATGTGTAATAAACTTAAAACAGGAATCCAGTGGTGTTAAAAAGTTAAAGCTTTTATTTTTTAAAAAATATTCAAAAAATCAGATAATGGTCAAAACCAGAAGTAACTGTGCACAAAACTGCAAATGTTTTATTGATTTAGCTAAACTCTTTCTTTTGCTAACTGACAGATAAACATTAAACAACACACATACATCCGTTATACCACTGTAGCTGGTATTCACAAATCAGAAATGTGCTAGGAAACTAATTCCTAATTAACGTAAAAGACCAAATAGACACAATTGTTTGAGTTAATTATAACCTGTAGTGAACACAGGTTGGAGGAGCTATGTGCAAGAACTAATACACAGATATCCACCTCTTTATCTGCTACTGGTTCTCATTTGAATTGCTTGCAACCCAATTTCGCATGCTTTGTTTCTAGCTTAGTTCAAACAAAGTGCCCTCACAGATTCCTGTTTCCCTGTCCTAGAAAATCCCTGAAGCCACTTCGTTCTCAGAATTTTTTTCTACAAAGATTTTGAACACTTCTTGGCATTTGGATTTCAGTGATCATATCTTTTGACATCTTCTCTTTCTTCTAATTCTATTTTACTGGTGGTGCCTACTTCTAATTCTTTATCATTTTATCTTCTGTTCTTGTGTAAATTCATTCACATGCTGATGATCCTCAAACTTGCTTCTGGATTCTTTTCCCTTCTCCTCTGCTATTTTGTTTTCCAAAACAGAAGTCTGAATCTACAGAAATATTATTCAAAGGAGAGGATAATACTTTATTCTGCACCACTTCCTCATTATTAAAGGTCAGAGGTTTCAATTCGGTGTTGTCTCCTCCCTGCCTCTATCCACACAGGCTGTTGAAATGTTGAGTTGCTTGTTTGGTATCATTCCCACCTAACTATTTTGAAACATATATGCTACAATGTGCCACTTTCTGTCAAACTGTTTTGTCCTTCAAAACAAGTGTCCTCATAATTTTAGTCTGTTTTGTATTTTAAAAATCTCATGAGGAGCTATTTAGCCTACATGTTGAATAGCTCTTAAAAATAGTATCCCTATTTTAATCAGTAGCATTGGGTGCCCTTTTCCTATCTCTTTCCTTCAGCTCTCATCAGCCACTCCTGTATCTTCCTGTATGTATGCAATGACAACCCTGTACCAGTATGCCAAGCAGCCTATCTTTTCTACTTTCACCCAGTTCACAAAGAACCCTGGCCTCATTTTCTTTTGATCTGACCAGTCTTAGGTCTGCAAATCCTTTGGATACACAAGCCTCCTCTTTCAGGAGACATAACAGTGCCCCTTCCCCTGCATCCCATCTTTTCCAGCAAGATGTCACAGAGGAAACGAAAAAGGCAAAAGAGTCTCCCTGTAGTTTCAGTAAAAATATGGAAGCAAACAGTGGCCTTAATTTACTCCTCCAACAGCACATATCTGTTTCCTGCAGAAACGTTTGCTCCGGTGAGTCAGATAAGCAAGGACAGAGGAAGGTAAGAAGAGGTAATGTGAAAAAGTGCTCTCCTCAGTAACCAGGCTTGCTTTTCAGAAGTTGTCTGTTCCATAGTGAGTTAGTGTACCTTACACATTGACTTGATTGAGACAAAGTTTTAAAAGGCTGGAATAATATTTTTTTGTGTCTTGTACAGCTTTCAGCAAATTGTGAGTACTTAAATAATTAATAACAACAACAATAATAACAACAAACAATAAGTGCACTCTGTGGATACTGAATCTCTTTGCAGGGTCCCCTAGAAGTCATTAGGTGTCCTCCCGCATCAATACTTAATAAAGGCTTGATTTCTAGGCACTTGCAGTGTCTAAAATGTTCTCTTGAAAAGCCTTGTGTGCTTGAAAAGCACACAATTGTTATATGAAGACCAAAGAGGGATATTACTTCTGCACTTTACAAAGTTTGAGCACTTTATGTCAACTGATACATTCTGTTATTACAGCTCTGTCTTGAGTAATGGTTTTAATTTTGTATTTCATCAAAGGAGACAGATGATTGTGTTGCTAGTATAGGGATAGAACTGACTTATCTGGTTAATATTTTAGACAGAGGTAACAATACTGCAACTTAGACACATTAAGAGTGTTAGTTGGTGTACCCAGATGTATAATTAAAAGAAGAGACCATAAAGTAGCCTTTAACCAATATTAATTTTAAGATTAACTCTGACAGTGAAAACTCAATCCCAAGGAAGCCAGAGGCAAAAATCAATATTTTATTGTTCTACAGAAACATGTTTGACACAAAATGTATCTGTAACTCATATAGGATATCTGAGAACTGTGTACAATCTTTGAGGCAGATTCTCTTAATGGTAATGCCTTCAATCAGAGAAAAAGGTATGACTCTATTTTTCCATTTTATTGCTAAATATCAGTGCAATATACAAGGCAGTGGTATGGGAAGTTCCAGGGATACATAAAGCACTATGAATTTAATAACTATAGAAATAAAATATTTTTATTTTTAACCCAAATGTGTATAAGAATTTAAAGGTTTGAAGACAATGTCTCTGAGAGGGGTTCCTGAATACAGAATTATGCTACAACACAAAATACATGAAAAGACATAGTTAATATCACATTAAGACTTCCTTAGTTATATTCTGTTTATTATTGTGCACCTGTGGCACACAATAATAATAAACACAGTGATTCTGCCCTCTATCACTCCATTTACCATAATTTAAATATATTTTTAAAACACTTTATTTTCCTGTTTCTTGCTAGTTCTATTACACAAACATGACAACTCAATAAAAGCCTCAGCGTAGATTCCCTCCAAGTCAAGGTTTTAGCCCCTTAAGCTTTGATGGATAAAAGGAAGACTGCCCACTATACCACTATTCCACTTAAAGTCTAAGGAATGCCTTAGCACAAGATAGATGTAACACTGACTTTGTGGCAGTTCTCTCACACAGGCAGGAGCTATTAGGGGACAGTCATTACAAAGTGGAGAAAAGGAGGGCAGGGAAACTGGAAGCAAGGCTCTGAAGCCCCAGGGTGGGGGAGGTAATCCTGTGACTAGCAGGACCATGTTGTGCCAGCCTCCTTGCCTATGCTGACAGCATCTTGGGATACCTCTGTTCCTTCACTAACTGCATGACTGAACTTGATGTTCTCCATTACAAGCTCAGTACAAATTCTAACAGCCTAATTGAGATACATTTTGCTTAGTTCACAGGGTTGTTTCACCTCCTTACAAACATACACATATAGTTACACTAGAATACATTAAAGTTACTTAGTACATTGAAGCTATTTGAATCAGCATGGAATATGAATACATAAAAACTCCCCCTGTGCCTTGCAGTCCTTCTGTACATTTTATTCTAACCTCTCTTTCAGATTTATTATTCAAATTTTATGCTTCCCCAGATCAAATATGTGATCTCTGTATGACCTTTAAGGCCAATAACAAACAGGAGCAGTATAAATGAAAGAATAACAATACTGTATTTGCTTTGAGAGTAAGCAAAAATGTTTCCGGAAAGAAAAAGAGTGATGATACACTTACACCTCCAGATAAAACCCACCATCCTTGTTGATCGTAATGTGGAAATCTCAACTGGCACAAGTGTGTCAGTTCACTCCCATTGGCCTCTGTCTTGCATCCTCACCAGGAGCATTGCAGCACAGTGTCACTGTGACTCTAGTACCTCAGCTGCCACTGCAGCTGCAGGGAGCTGGGGACAACCAGCTGTGACACAGTGTCCCCCTGCTATACTAAAAGCACATCTCCCTCGAGGAGGTCCTGTGTTGCTGCACCATGACTACAGCAGATAGTGATGCAGGATGGAGTGCTGTTCTGCACCCTGCAGCAGGAGCCTAGTTCACATGGGCTGCAACACTGCCGTATAGCTCTCTAACATCCCCTCCTGCCTTACTAGTGATCCTCCCAAGCTGCCTACCTGGGGAGCAATTTCTCTGAGAGGGATGCTTTCAGCAACAGACAAAAAGTCCTTCAGAAAGCAGGCAGTGGAAGTATGTTGAACCACTGGCAGTCCAGTTGTCATTGCTTTAAATTTCTGCTTTTATATATACTTAGAAAACTATACAGTGTTTATATATACAGGCACATTTTTAGTCCTCTACAGTGTTTTAAAATTGTAAACCCATCCAAATGTTGCATTAAATTAATTTTATAAATTGTCTCTGTACTCTCAAATCCCTAATTTCACAAGGCTTTACAAGATGGAGCTTGCATTACCTTAAATATTAGCACAAACAAATACTATGCTGCAACTGAGTTACTGTTTGAAATGTATGTATAACTTAGGTTAACAAACACTTACTGTACCAGTGTTCTGCCATGTTGACTGGCTGTTGGACAGATCAGTTTTACTGTGTGACTAAGGCACATATAATGGCTTTATGTAATTTACATGCTTTGTAATACATAAAACATGCCGAGGATAACCTTTCCACAACATAAAGAGCCTCTAAATTCAAGCATAATGATACCCACTTGCTTCAATTCTGTATTATGTAATGGCAGAAAACCTTCAATAATTAAGAATTTCCACTTAAGAACAACTGGTTTGTATCTAGATATAGATGAAAAAAATATTCCTGTAAATAAGGGCATTTAAAAAAGTTTTATTATAAGATTCAGGTGGAATATTCTTCTACATAGGTATTTTAGACTTAAAACCCAAATAGCATGTTACTCCAGGACACTGTTTCATAAAGGCTTAATGAATTTTCTTCTCAAAGCAATTAAGTATAGATTACGTATTATAAGAATTTAAGTTTTGACACTATGATAGAACCCCAGCAAAATAATCACTAAGTAAACTGTGAGGCTGAGAAATGCCAGCAGAAATTTTACTATGAAATAATCTGCAGGGAAAAAGCCAAAAATCTATAATCTCTTAACTTAAAAAATACCTCTTTCATTATTTAGGAGATAACTGTCTTATTTATTCTTACATGAAAAAGAAAATGCTTTAACACACAAACTATGTTACAAGATGAAGAATGCCTTTCTTATGGAAATGTAAAATTACCGCATTTCACTAACAGTGGAAACAAAAGGAGCTTCCTAGCCGTATCCTCACAGTATTAGGGCCATCTCACACAGTTATTTAATTCATATTTAATATAGATTCCATTAGCAAGACCAGCCTCATCAAAACCTCTCTGTTAACTTCAGTAAGATGCCACATTCTTAGTTACTTACGGTGAATCATCATACTAAGATAGGCTATTAATGACTGATTTTTCACTGGTTATAAAGAACATAAGAGAATTTTGATTACAAGTATACATACAGTATGCTATGGTATTATCTCTCTATCTCAAATGGGTTTAAGACCATATTAAAAAGTTATGGCGTTAACTGTGGGCACACATGCTAATTTTCCCTGAATTAAATGTTTAGAGCTTACATGATAACTAATTTCCAAATTCTAAAAACATTTAATGTTACTGAAAAAAAAAAAAAGTCCAGTCAAAACCTTCTAAAGTACAGAATCAGACTGGGCAAGGACTTTTTCATGGGAAGAGCATGAGCAACATCATAAATAAGGTTTCTAATGTAAAGGACAATCTGAATTAGAAGACCTGAGACTTCAGACAACTGCAGAAAATAACAGACAGTACCCAAATGTTTTGTAATGTGCTTGTGAATATTTTTGACAAAGGCTCTATATGGGCTCTTTAAATCATAAAGCAGTTTGCATGGCTGAATTAGGATTCAGAATGATAGCGAGCAGTTACAGAAATGATTAAAAGATACAATTAAATTCAAAGACGACAAGTGAGAAGTCTTCTGTTTAGTAATAGTCAAATACATACCTCCCATAATTGCTTTTACATCCACTATAGAATAATCAACAGACCAAAAACAGAGTAGGGAATATCTTCAGAAAAAAAAATATGTAAACTATAATTTGTAATAAACTGAAGATGAATGAATACTACAGATCCCAAGCTCCTGCTGCCCACTGCCCTCAACTGCTGCCTTTTAGTTGACTTTGGAATGTATTGGAGTTTGTCCCTAAGCCTGCCTCTCGGAGTTATACATAAAATCAAGTTAAAAAGAGCTGCACGGAAAAAACACTGATGACTGGGCTGTTCTCAGTAGGTTTTATTTGATAAAGCAATACAATAAGGTATATCAGTGGTGCTACAGAGAGTGCATTAGAATATGTAGCACTTGTTTGAATACAGGAGTACAACAGTAGTGGGCTGAAGACGACCAGCATAGTGCTGTGATGCTAAAGCATGAATCATTAGTTGAAAAGTTGTGGTAGTGAGTCATTTAATTATACAAAATCTTGTAAGACAAACCTATGAAGACAGAGCATCAACAAGCTTTAAAAAGGACATGCAGAATCTCCAGACAATTTTAACATGAATGCTAGTGAACTTATCTGGAGATTAGAGGTCAGAACAAGCTTCCAGAGTTGTATATACTTCGCTTTAGAAGCAGCATCATAAATCAGACTTGATTAGTCAGGCCTTGTTCAGTTATCTTGTGAAAAATACCTTTAAAAGACTATGTCAAGATGTGGGAGCATAGCAGGTGTCTAAACTGTAGTAAAAGTTGCTGCTTCTCAACAAGAATCCTCACAAAACATTACAGAGAGAGGGCTTATGAAGCAGCAAGCTGGAATAGCATAAATAAACCCTCAGATCAAGAGCTTCTACACATGACAATTATTTACAAAGAAGCTTATAAAATGAACCAATGTCTTTATTAATAAACTTTTATTACAGTTTAGTGCAGTAAATAAACTATTGAACAGGAAGACCGGTAAGTTATAAAACCACTACCTCTTAACAAGCAATTTTCTATTACAATACAAAATACCTTTCAAATGCAATGGTAAATTGTTCTAAGCATAAAGCCTATTTTACAAATACTTGAGCTATGGCTGATATTCCATTTCAAAATACCATGTAAAAACATATGGTTTCTAAAAACAAACTGCTCAAGAATTAAACTCGTCCAAATGAGTTACTGGATACTAGCTGCATTAGTTGCATTTTTCTTCCAGCTCTAGTAATTCTTTTCCTGCTATGAAATGAAGTTTAAAACCAACAAAAACCGTATTGGAATTGCTTCATTTGGTAATGTTATAGCTATGAAGATTAACATACAGAAGAAATAAATGTATTTTCACTCTAAAAATATAATTTACAAATTGAAACTGTTACATACAATATAAGCAAGAGTGTAACTTTCTGGTCAAATCAGCTTTAATATTAGTCTATTGATGTCCTACTCTATACAACAGAAGTTTACAAGACTGAATCTTAAGACACTAGTTCTTTCTGGAAGCAAAACACAGAATTAGACTTTCATCAGTAAAAAGATGACATATTAAATTAGACTTGATCATTTTTGCTGCTTCTAAATACAGAAAAACTAATTTTTCAAAGAATGTTGTATTTGTATTATTTGTTTAGCAATAATAAATTGTGTTTGGATAATGTGAAGTGTAAAAATAATATTTTTTATGATCTACGTTTTTCAAAATTTCTTAGTATTTTTGGCTGTCCTGTAAATGCAATGGAGAAAGATCTAATAATTACTTTTTCAACAGGAGATATTCAATACTGTTTGAAATTGGGTACATCTCAGTAAATTCCCTGAAGAAGTACTGTTCAAAGTTCAGAGTAGTGACTTTTCTTTGATGAATTACTAACAAAATATAACAGAAAGTATGATCTAACTTGTTATTGCTGACATTAAGGACTAAACCAACACACAAGCTCCAGCTCTTGGCTGCAGTTTTAATCACAGTCAAATGAAATTTAAAGCAACCTGCTTCCCCTGGAATGCATTTTAGCTAATTATTAGACTTTTACAATTTAGGACTTTTATTTTCTTTTGCTGCGGGGCTGGGTAGGGGAGGGGCAGGGAATGAGATAAAACTCACAGCTTCCTCCCTCCTTTCTCTTTATTTTTTTCAGTCTTCCACTAGCAAGAGACTGAGACAACCCTGACAGCACTTAAACATTGCAGTAGTTTTCCCCTAAGTGGCAGGATCTCCGCCAGTGGAAATACTCAAGGCGTGGCTTGACAGGGCCCTTAATAACCTAACAAAGGCCCTGCTTCAGAAGCAGGTAGGACCAGGTGATTCCCACAGACCCCTGCCACACAGACTTTTCCATAATTCTATATTAAATTTTGAATAGTAATTTTTCCATTGCAAATCTCAGTTTAACTGGCAGTCTTGGTTATCAAATGTATTACGTAGAACAAGCTTGCAGAAAATGTTAAAATAAGTAAAAGAAGAAAGTGCTACAGATGTTGCTTCTGTGTTTTAAAGAGTGAAATAAGAAACCAAATAATTAGGGTTTTTTTCTGTTCCTTGGGATTTCCAGTTAGACTGCTACTAGCTGAAAGAATATCAGCTGTTGCACACATCTATACTATACTGTAATGAAACTGTAAAAGCTAAGAGTTTTGAATTTATCACAGGAGCATCAAGAAGGGATTTGTAAAAAAATGAATCACTGGTTATACAAGGATAGATCACCAATCTTATATAGGGAATTCCTCATCAGCTAATTACTTGAGTTATTTCAGTGGTTGTGGTCCGCATCTCTCTCAGGTTTTGTTAAATAATTGACAGAAGAGCCTGAACCTGAAATGGTCATACCTGAACTTTCTAGTGGGAAAATGATAAAATCATGAAGATCATAGATCATAGAATAGAATGACAGGATCTTTTAGGCTGGAAAAGACCTCTAAGATCACCAAGTCCAACCTTCACCCCAACATCTCCCTGATCCTTAGACCGCCATATCTACTCATTTTTTGAACACCTCCAGGGATGACGACTCCGTCACTTCCCTGGGCAGTCTATTCCAGTGCCTAACCACTCTTTCAATAAAGAACTTCTTCCTGATATCCAATCTAAACCTCCTCTGGTGCAACTTAAGGCCATTACGTCTCGTCCTGTCATTAGTTACATGGGAGAAGAGACCAGCACCAGCCTCACCACAATCTCCTTTTAGGTAGTTGTAGAGAGCAATGAGGTCTCCTCTCAGCCTCCTCTTCTCCAGGCTAAACAACCCAGTTCCATCAGGCACTCTTCATATGACATATTCTCCAGTCCCCTCACCAGCTTCGTTGCCCTTCTCTGCACGCGCTCCAGCACCTCAATGTCCTTCTGTACGGTGGTGCCCAAAACTGGACACAGTACTCAAGGTGCGGTCTCACCAGTGCCGAGTACAGGGGCAAATACTATTTCCATGTAGTACTAAACTAACAAATCTAAATCTATCCATTTCCTGAAAGATTTCCTCAGTGTGTTATTTCTCTGTTAGGACTGCACATACTTGTTTTTGTTCTGTAGGGCCAATGGACAAAAATCTTCCAGTTAGTTAACGGCATTCCACATTGATGAAAACATGTTGTGTAGTGTACTCAGTATGAGAAAACTTACTGAAAATATAAAATTATTACCATAAACATTTAGTGACACAATTTAGTATCTAATTCAATGACTGAAACTATATAATCAACTCAACCTGCTACTTGTTTTTATAAATTCAGAGATTTTATCGGTGATTGCATTAAGGTTTGAGAATTATCAAGTGCGTTGTACATCATATGTTACACAATAATGGGTGGTATCTTGTTTATCACACAGCTATAGCAATGAGTCCAATTTACACAACAATTACTCAGAGGAGACTTAAGAAAACTGAAGAAAGATTAATTAACTTTGCCCAAGAAACAGCGTTGTTCCTACATATTGTTCATTTCAGCCTCACGACCCAAGAGTAAACATTCAATTAAAATCTGAAGTCAAGATATTGATACTATGCTCAAGACTGTACATTTTACCATAGTCGTAACGGAATATATATTACTCACAGTAAGCAAGCACTTCATGTCTGCCACACAACTGATGATGAAGAAAGGAAAAGTACTGATTTTGAAAATATATAACAAATTCTACATGAAAATAACCAAAAGGAAGAACTAATTATCCTGCCAGTCAAGACCCAAGTCAATTTAACTAGAAAGAACTTTAGTACAACACATAGGAAGCTTCAAAATTATTTTAGACAAACTTAACTCTGTGGTACGTACATGTCAAATTAACATAGAAGAGACAGTTTCAAACCAATGGCATATGATTCAATGAAGTACTAAATACAACAGCCAATCCATGATCCTGTTATGATACAATTTTATTTAATCAGAACAAGAGGTGTTCCTTCCTTTGAAAGAACAAATGACATGCCTGAAGAAAGAAAACCACAATCCTGCAGCTTCTTAATAAGGGTTTCATTCACTCTGCATCTAAAAACATGAGTTCAATTTCTATTACATGGGCAAATTTTACCTCATCTCCCACAAAATTACAAGTTACAAAAAAGAAGTAGCATTTTTATGAGCCTTGAAATATGCACCTTAAGGTGCTTAGTTATAAAAAGGCATTTTGAATATTTGTCCTGCAAGAATATGAGTATCATAAGGGATATTCACAACATTTAACTTCAGCAAGGTCAAGCTTCCTGGGCCCTCCTTACAATCAGCAAGAGGTAAGGGAGGGAGACTGACTATGCAAGGTAGCTCTGAGTTTCTCTCTGGAGGACTTTCTTGGTAGTGGCCAATTACATTTGAGGTACTGAGGT
The DNA here is from genome assembly GCA_032159205.1 of Eurystomus glaucurus suahelicus. Taxonomy (NCBI): domain Eukaryota; kingdom Metazoa; phylum Chordata; class Aves; order Coraciiformes; family Coraciidae; genus Eurystomus; species Eurystomus glaucurus. The sequence goes on along the minus strand of JAVFHW010077255.1, from coordinate 41,061 downwards.
ACTGCCCTCTCTAGAACAGATAGATGAATAGCATGAATTTATGAATACCATTCAGTGAGATCTTTGTGGTCTCTGGTAATGCTAACAGAACAACACAGGGCATTTAAAATTTCCCATATAGAAGAGCCTGTTAAAAGGTAACAGAAAAGGCAGCACTCAAGTTCAAAAATATTGGACTATCAGAATTTAAAGAGTCGGTCTCTCTCAGATTTGTTAAGATGTACACTTTGGCTTTCAACAGGATAGCAGCCACAGACCTGTCCTAGAAAGAAGTGTTATTGCTGTCTCTGTTGGCATGCCTTTTTTGCCTCTAACATCTCTTCAAGCATATTCCCACAGGAATGTTGAGTGGTGGTTAAGATTGTTCAAAGACAGTAACTTCTTATTTTTAGTTAATTTCACCATGTGTCTATACATGCAAGCTGGGTATGATGGGATGTTTACACTTCCACTATGTTGGGAATTTAAAGGAAGGCAAAAAATTTAGCTTGCCTGTCCATTGTGCTGGTTCTATGCAACAAGTCAAACTGTGAGTGAATCCATATCCGAAAGCAAAAATGACAGTATCTGTAATAACTTGAAGAGATGCACTATCAAAATTCTATCTCATAGGAATGCCTCCATTTAGATATTCAGTGCTGATGTTTAATTAAAAAATGAAATATCTTTTGGCTTGTTGCATAGAGAGTTCACCACCACTCAACATTCCTGTGGGAATATGCCTTAAGAAAGAGAGTTATAAAAGGAGAGTTCAGTTGCTGTTAATATGCACCTAGTTCTAATCAGTGTGAGTGCTGCTGCTGCTGCTAAGGCCCTCATCTTGAAGACTGCTCCATGTGAATGGTTTCTTAGGAATTGTAATATACAAGAAGTTCACTAGGAACTTCCTCAAAGTTCAGATCTTTTATTAACTAACTGAGGACATCCATAGAGTAGCAATTAATTTGGTTAACCAAAGTAACTTCCCTCATCTTGTTTTCATTTGCTTACTTGTTGCTAGAATACAGTTACTCTGCATTTCTATAGCTGTGAGACACTTAATGTTTTAATTAAAATTTTACTTTAGAAATTACTAGCTTCTTAATATATTACAGCCTATCTATTTCAGCAACTTTTACTGGAAGCTTTTATTTAATAATTTGAGTTGAAGATATCTGAGTATTCATTCTAAGACACTGAAAAGATTATTTACTGCACACACTAGAAAAAATGAACTTTTAATAATAAGCAGGGTTTCAAAACACAATTGATACTAAGAGGAATATTCTGTCTTTTCTGCTACCTATTTTTTCCATTAAGTGGAAAAAAAGAAAAAAATTAAACTCTGAGTGAGCTCCTGAAGTTCTGACCTTTGAATTCAGTCTCAATGCTAATCCTTCCTATTTAGGAATCGGTTCCCCAAATCATCAATATGGTACAATAAGTATAAGCCTGCTCTGAGATTCAAAGAAGTAATTTTGTAAACATGAAAGTTTTCAAACTGATTTGTGTTAAAAACTATTTGAAAACGCATTGTTTTTAAGAGTTTCAGCTTGCCACAGAATTTATCTTTTATATTCCTATACAGTTGCTTTCTTCTATGTTATCAATAAAAACTAACACTGACCTTCCTCCTAAAAGGTTAAATTTCTAGCTTCTTTTTTGAAATGCCAGAGTGCCTTTTCTCAGCAGAAATGCTACATATACGTGCCACCAGCAATGAGAAAGAATACACTATTGCTCCGACCCTTCATTAGTCAGAGGATCTTGGTAACAGCAATAGTGCTTGTATACAGTCTCTGCATGAAAAACTGTTTTCAAAGGTAACCTTGCCAAGGGCTATATACTGTCTTGGCAAAAGGAAGCAAACTTGACTTTTCTACCAATCAGTTCACTCTGCATGAGAAACAGGTGTTATGATAGGAAATGAGACTTGGAACAGGAACAAAATAAAATTCTCTAAAAATAAAGTTTGGTTTGAAAAAAATTAGAGATAATAAGCCTGTAGGGCTTACATGTTTTTGCAAAATGCAAAACATGAAAATGGGTTAAGGGGTTAAATTCTCTTTTTTCAAAAATGACCATGGAGATTATAATCATTAATTAAAATCATGTAAATAATACTCTGAAAGAACTCTTCCTTTTTATCTCATAGGTTTCAAACAGCCTAATGGTAAAAGGTTTAATCTCAAAAGAGCTACTCTAATTAAAACTAAAAATTTAGTATAATTAATAAGTGTAACTAAGCTTACAATCTCATCCACTTGCTATGACAATTTTTAACAGAGAAAGAAAACTATAGTTTAAGTATCATTATGTCAGGTTACAATGGATTATATTCTTACATGTTCCCTTATATATTTTCAATCAATTCAATAAGTACTGCTATTAAAACTGTCTAAACTTGTGGTCACTCATTACCACTACTTCTTAACGCATATGATAGCATTTCTCCTGCCTATATTATAATACTTTATGTCATTCATTTGTAGTGGTGTATACTTGAAACACACAAAACAGACTCCGTAAAAATAATTATAAAATAAAGTATATCTGTACACCACATATTTTGCCTCTATATTCCATAATTTCTTAAGCGGAATCCAGTGGTGGAATATTGCCCTTTCTACTCAATTTTTTTCCAAAACTTCACATCATTCTGACAAGGGAGAGAGAGATTATCTCTTATGCATCACATATTGAGGCTTAGTTAAGACATACTATCTTTTTCACAGAAAGAGGAGGGAATTAAGCTGCTCAATATTGAACTCGAAGTATGCTTTTAAGAGTTCTTAATGGTGTTTACTATACCCATTTAGATGGATGATTTAACCATTTTGTAAGAGGTACAGTAAACCAGAAGGTAAGAGCACATTTAATGATCTAACAAAACTGCATTGACATTTGAAGAAAAAGTGTTTTCTAAAAAGAAAGCCTGAAAATTTTCAATTATGTTAAAAGCTATTTTGCAGTTTTGAAGTATATTGACAAACTGAGTCTTTTAAAATCTGACTAATTTTTTTTTTTTTCAAATTTCAGTGGAGTAATTGTTTACTTGAGGCATTTCACCAGAATAAGAATTGTAACACTTGGATCACAACAGCCCCAAACAAGGCTACGGGCTTTGGGAAAAGTGGTTGGAAGGCTGCCCAGGGGAAAAGGACGTGGGGGTGTTGGTCAAACATGAGCCAGCAGTGTGCCCAAGTGGCTAATAAAATCAACAGCATCTTGGCTGGTATCAGAAATAGTGTGGCCAGCAGGACTAGGAAAGCAATTGTCCCCCTGTACATGGCACTAATGAGGCCAGACCTCAAGTACTGTGTTCAGTTTTGGGCCCCTCACGAGAAGAAAGACATTGAGGTGCTGGAGTGTGTCCAAAGAATGGCAATGAAGCTGGTGAAGAGTCTGGAGCACAAGTCTTGTGAGGAGCACCTGAAGGAACTTGGGATTGTTTAGTCCAAAGAAGAGGAGGCTGAGGGGAGACCTTAGAGCTCTCTATGGCTATCTGAAAGGAAATCATGGTGATAGGGGCTCAGTCTGTTCTCTCAAGTACCAAGTGGCAGGAAGAAAGGAAATGGCCTCAAGTCGCACCAGGGGAGGTTTAGGTCGGATATTAAGAAATATTTCCTCACAGAAAGGATTGTAAAGCTCTGGAACAAGCTGCCCACGGAAGTAGTGTAGTCGCCATCCCTGGGGGTACTTGAAAGGCACTTTGGGACATGGTTTAGTGGTGAATTTGGCAGTGTTAGGTTAACAGTTGGACTCAATGACCATAAAGGTCTTTTCCAACCTAAATGATTCTATGATTCTATTAGTGATGGACTGCAATATATTTAAATATGTATTTCAGAAAAAAAAATAAACGCAGGTAACAACTATGTTTGACTTCAACTAGAACCATGAAGAGCTGAAACAAGATGAAAAAAATTTCAAACTGTCTTCTATTGATCCTGCTACTATACAGTAATTTGTACCGTTACCCTTTAAACAAATATGATCCAAATAACGCAAATCCAAAAGATTTGTGTTGTTTCTTAGAACTGCTGTCCTGTTCTATAACAAAGAAAAAAACCATGCCAGTTTTTTTTTTTTAAGTATCTGACACAGTAAGAAAATATACAAAAGATGCAAATAGAGCACACAGATATGAGATGGTAAAATACTTGCTTTTAATTTTAATATGAAACTCATCTTGCAATTTATCTAAAAGCCACAAACAATTCGCACTGCCACATATTATTAATTTATAAATACTCTCACTACATTGAGTGCTACTCTCTCCTCACCTACACCACCGCTTTCCCCCAATTAAGACTGTCTAACAACTTTTAACTTCTTATAGGATTATTTTCACAACCTTTTGTAGGTGTTGTACTGACAACTTCGAACATGTTCCAAAGTAGTACTCTTGCTGCATTTTCATTAATAAGAGACTATACAAAGAGACCTTGTGGTGAACTGACCCACATATTAAGAACTTCTGCCTTATTAAAACAGCGAGCAAAGAGCTACATTCTCCATAAGCCCTTGCTGAAAACCCTCCAGGAAATGGAAACCGGAAGTAGGAAGTCATGTGACACCGACTATAAAAACCTGCGGGAAAAATTAAACTTCCTCTTTTCCTCCTGTGTGGTGTGGAAACCACATTGTCATGCCTCGGAGAACCACTGGGCCGTGCCCTTCCCCTCCCTGTTGCTGCCAGAAGAATCGCATTCCAGGAATTCTTAGAAGACTCCGTAAGCAACTCCTACCTCTGCGGGTTACCGGGCTGCTGCGTCACTGGAGCTGAGTCAAGATGAGCAACAAGGGTGCTGCCCATCAGTGAAGCTCAAACTAAACTGTACCTCGCAGGCCTCAACAAAATATCCAGCGACATCGAGAGGAGGGGGTGATTTACATCACACACACACACCCCAACACCCACTTATAGGCCATACTTTAATACGACTAGGTTCTTATTTGCCCTATTCTCTTCCCTCCCTGAGTTTTTCTAGTTCTCCTTGCAGTGGGAGAGTAAATGGGTGAATATAGTGTATATAGTGTATGATAGTGTTTTTATAGGATAGATACGGTTTTCTATAAATGTATATATAAATAAATTTTTAATAATAAATTTGTTAAATACTCATTGGTCTCCATATTTGCCTACAAGTCTGGTGGGGAGGTGTTCAACTTTACCCTCAATCTTTCTCCCTTTTGGAGGTGAGTTGGATGTCTGCGCCTGACCATGACAGACCTGTAACCCAAAAGGACAAATATATTTAAACGTAATAATGTTCAACAAGCTCTCAAATCCTAAACTCTGGGGATTTTAAACATCTCAGGGCATTAAGAAGCAGGTAGCATGGAAAAAGCAAATACATGCTGTTGAAGTTTGTTAGAGGTAACTGAAATGCTCTGTGTGCTAACCCAATCAAGTTGTTTGCTGTAATCTAAATAAACAAGAAAACAGAATCACTAGGCAACATATGACAAGACATACAGTACTCCCAAGATGTGCATTTAAATTTCCATTTGCACTCAATAAGAAAGCATAGATCACTAGATAGACTGGAAGTCACAAATGATTCAGTGTACTAGTACTGCCTATTAACTCCTAAGTTCCATATTACAATCATATAGACAGGCCATTTCTGCAGAAATGGTGAGCAAATTAGAAGAAATATTTCACGGGTTTGTAAAAAATTTACAGTATTGTACTGCCAGTTTGGAACTATTCAATAACAGACATTCAGAAAATTTGAAATCCTGCACTTTAGGAAGTAGTTGCGAGATGTTAAATACAAGGAAGATCACTACATTTGACTATTATTTTTTCAATATGTAAAAAAAAAGTATAAACACAAATAAGTTATTTGTCTGGATTATTGTTAAATGGTAAGAATTTACACAGCAATCACTGCAAGGCAAATATACTTTTCCTCAAAGCAACAAAGCCCAGTAACATCTCCTACACAACTGAAAAATAATGCTTGAGCATGTAACGATATAAATGTATCTGTATGATGTCAATGCCTCAGCCACTTACTCAGCAAGACACTGGAGGACACAGATTTGGCTCATTTTGTAAAAGTGCATTTATTTAATGAAGAAGTATTAGTTTCTTATAAGAACAGTCACCAAACATTCAAATTCCCGCCCAGCATGAAGTTATCTCAGAGTGCAAAATCTATGCATACTTATAATTTACGTTTATTTAAAAATTTTAGTATCTTTTCTATGATCTAGGGAGTTTTGCATGATCTAGCAAAGACTGACACTTTCTACAAACAATTACATGACTGCAGAACCACTAAACACAATAGTGAGTCACAATTGGAAGGCACAGTGAAAGGTCTGTATTCATTAATCTGACTGTTTTTCTCAATTTCTCCTTATACTGCGAAGTTACTAAATTCAGGGAACAAGAAGAACAGCACCAAAAATGTTCAAGAAGGAAAATTTTAGAAACAATAGCCAGATCACTTTTCATTACCATAGACAGCAACTTCTCTTTCATATTGTTCTGCACTCATGCAGCAGATGTCTGTTAGAAGAAACATTCTTCAAATTTATTCTGAGGTGGGTTTGAAAGTGTGACTGTAAATTCAGGGCTATTCAGGATATAAATTTGCTGTACATTACATTTTTAATTGCAAATTTCATTTTTTACTACAGAATTTGTAAGCCATGTGTTTCTATGCTAATTTGTAGCAGCAAATGTAGACAGTGTACTGAGTTTGTTCTTAAAGCTTTTGATGTGAATTGAACTGAAGAATACCAGCAAATAAAGGGAGGAGACTATGCCATCCTTACACCAACTTGTTTCAGTGCATAGCTGAAGGATGATGCATTCAAGAACCTCTTTAGAATTTCGCTTTGAACCTTTAATTGTGAATGAAGTACCACAGTCTAAAGACAAATTCAATATATGTACACAAACACACAGAGACTACTTAGTGAACAATACTTACATTTAGCTCATCACACTGAGACACTGGTTGTTCCAACACACTTGAGTCTTTCCGTGTTCCACTATACCTTACAACATATATACCAAAGCTCTCTGGTTCCTGCCAAGCTTCAGCTAGGACTCATTCAGTGCAAGCTGAATGTTAGGTCAAATCAAAGGAGCTCAAGGACAACACGAGTGCAGAGCTCAGCCACTGGCATAATGTGGTTATGTAATACTGTTCCTAGTTAACTCTTCCAATTTATGAAGTGGCTTTTGAACTACATCAAGTTACTTTTCTCTTGAACTTCAGTATCAAGCAGCATAAGTGGGGAAATACATAATTACTGAATTAAAATATACAAGTTTTATTCTAAAAAAATTAAGTTTTAACTTGCTCTGCAGTACAAAAAGGGTCATGGAAAATGAAAACCCATATACTATCAGGACAAATTTAAAAGAAATAGAAGCTATATATACTATATACTACAACATACAGGTTCGTGTGATCCAGAGAAGACAGACAGCTTCCTTCTTTTTTTCTTTCAAAAACATATTCCTGGTATTCAACAGGGATATATGTAACACTCACAGTGATAACTTCTCAGCCTGGCCCCAGAGTTCACACCAGATCATTTCTGTTTCATTGGCTGGAGAAATGGGATAATAAAAATCCCACACCATGCCCTGCACAGCAATCTGACTAACCTTTACATTCTGAAACTACATTTATTGGATAGAAACTAGAACTGGAGCTAAAAGGGACCACTGGTAAACTAGAAAGGCATTGTATCTGCTTATAGCTCAGCTCCAAATTACAGTGTATCCTAATAAATTATTTGCAATGTCCAAACATTCAGTTTCCCATGGAAATTCTCCATTTTAGTCTAAACCTAAAAATTACTTTTAAAACATCAAACAAATATAAACCAACTGAAGCTTGAAGTTTTCCTTGGCAAATTCAGTTCATCAGCTTATTAGAACATTCAGTGGCAACTGTGTTGATGAGTGTCACTAAGACTTGAGAACAAAGTTAAGGCAATCGGAGGAAGTTGAATAGTTTTTAGAACTTTGGGAATTCTGAATCTGTCAACTTGAAATCCTCAAACTTTAGCTCAATTCAAAGCCACAGCTCTTTAGCATCCAATCTCTGGAAAATGACTGTACAGATCAGAAATGTAACTACAGGCAATCTATCTTTCAGACTGGGTTCTGGAAGTCCTTTAAGTCAGAAATGGTTGCGAATTATGACTTCATCCTCAAATTTCCCAATCAGAGTATTTTACATAGACGATCCAATGAAGCATCTCAACTGAATTCTTCATTACCTTCAAAAAAGCCATGACAATGAAACAAAGATGAAAGAATTCTACAATTAATCCAATGTTATGACTGAAATAACAAAGGTTGCCCATTTCAAATCTCAAAAGGGAAAAGTTTCACTAAGTCTGCTTCACTTATATTTTAATTTGTATATTTCAATTTCCACTATATGCAGCTTTAGATATTATACTATGAAATACAAAATATGTGTTTTACTCATGCATTCTTAAAAATCAGCAGGCATATGACTCAGATACACAGAACCTGGACAATAATAATTTCAGAAAAAAAAATTGATTCATTAGAGGATAAAAATTGATTAAAGCAGAAATTCATGTATGATACTAAGGGCTTTTTGACTTTTAGGTATTTAGTTTCCACATTCTTAATAATTCTTCTATTTTTATATTTAACAAATATATTTGCTCCAATTATGGAAAAAGATACCACTAATTACAGAGAAAAAAAAAAAAAGACATCAAAAGTCTCTACAGACTTCCTTTTTTTTTACTTCATTTTGGAAGGCTTTTGGGATACTCCTTGGGAAAAAGGCAGTTAGATTATTCTTCTGTATCATATTCAAAGATGGTAAAAAAAATATCCAAATCTATTATTTACAAGTAAGCAATATGTTAATTTTGACTACTCAGAACTTCTAAGCAAATAAGCATAGCCCAAATGAACCATAAAATATCGGTATAACTGAATCTCTTTATATCTAACTGAAAATAGAAAAGAGAACAGAATACTGCATTTTACCTAGTATTTGAATGTGTGCAATGTGGCTACTAATATGTTTCCTAGATGCATCTTCATGTCTTTTGAGGAATAAGCAGCATTTAATTAATTTGCTGGCAAAGTAAATGTTTATACAACCGGCATGATTTGTACCTTATTGTTTGATTTATAGCAAACCACCTTCTCTCTAGTATTAGCTTCTGAATCTGAAAATAGTTCAATACTTTAAATTTCTCAAATTCTTTCTCATATCACAGCCTCTGATCTGCTTTTAATATTCTCTGTTAGATAGTGAGAGGCTAGAGGCTTCTTACAGGACAGCTTATTGATGGATAAACAGCACATGACATAGTCTTTTAGGTCTCTAGCTTCATGAGAAATGCTAAGTTCAGGTGCTCCTGCTGAGCACTGCATGACCGAATCATATAACTTTTCTGGTTGGAAGAGACCTTTTGGATCATCAAGGCCAACCAATAACCTAACACTGCCAGGTCACCACAAAACCATGTCCCTAAGCACCACGTCAACATGTCTTTAAAATACCTCCAGGGATGGTGACTACACTACTTCCGTGGGCAGCTTGTTCCAGAGCTTTACAATCCTTTCTGTGAGGAAATATTTCTTAATATCCGACCTAAACCTCCCCTGGTGCGACTTGAGGCCATTTCCTTTCTTCCTGCCATTTGGTACTTGAGAGAACAGATTGAGCCCCTATCACCATGATTTCCTTTCAGATAGCCATAGAGAGCTCTAAGGTCTCCCCTCAGCCTCCTCTTCTTTGGACTAAACAATCCCAAGTTCCTTCAGGTGCTCCTCACAAGACTTGTGCTCCAGACTCTTCACCAGCTTCATTGCCATTCTTTGGACACACTCCAGCACCTCAATGTCTTTCTTCTCGTGAGGGGCCCAAAACTGAACACAGTACTTGAGGTCTGGCCTCATTAGTGCCATGTACAGGGGGACAATTGCTTTCCTAGTCCTGCTGGCCACACTATTTCTGATACCAGCCAAGATGCTGTTGATTTTATTAGCCACTTGGGCACACTGCTGGCTCATGTTTGACCAACACCCCCACGTCCTTTTCCCCTGGGCAGCCTTCCAACCACCTTTCCCAAAGCCTGTAGTCTTGTGTAGGTTTGTTGTGATGCAAGTGAAAGATCTCGCACTTGGCCTCATACCAGTTGAACCTCATACCATGAGGGCCTTGGCCCATCGATCCAGCCTGCCCAGGTCTCTCTGCAGAGCCTCCTTACCTTCAAGCACATCAACATACCTGCCTAACTTCAAATCTTCTGCAAACTTGCTGAGGGTGCCCTCTATTCCCTCATCCAGATCATGGATAAAGACGTTAAACAGAACTGGCCCCAATACTGAGCCATGGGGAACACCACTTGTGACCAGCCACCAACTGGATTTAACTCCGTTCATCACCACTCTCTGGGCCTGGCCATCCAGCCAACCTTTCACCCAGCAAAGCGTATACTCATCCAAGCCATCAGTAGCCAGTTTCTCCAGAGTAATGCTGTGGGAAATGGTGCCAAAATCTTTATGGAAGTCCAGGTAGACAAGAGCCACAGCCTTCCCTCATCCACTAAGTGAATCACCTTGCCAGAGAAGGAGGTCAGGTTTGTCAAGCAGGACCTGCCTTTCATAAACTCATGCTGACTACGCCTGATTACCTGGGTGCCCTGCATGCGCCTCATGATGGCACTCAAGATGATCTGCTCTGTAACTTTCCTGGGCCAGAGCTCTTTGTTCAGCCAGGCCGATCTTCTTCCCCATTGGCTTGTCTTATGGCACACCGGGATGGCCTTCTCCTGTGACTTAAAGATTTCCCTCTTGAGGAGTGCCCAACCTTCCTGGACCCTTTTGCCCTTCAGGACTGCTTCCCAAGGGACCCTCTCTATCAGTTTCCTAAAGAGGTCAAAGTCTGCCCTTCTGAAATCCAAGGCTGCAGTTCTACTGACACCCCTCCTTACTTCCCCAAGAATTGAAAACTCTATTGTTTCATAATCACCACATCCAAGACAGTCTCCAATCTTTGCAGCACCCACAAGTCCTCTGTTCATGAACAACAGATCCAAAAGGGAGCCTTCCCTAGTTGTTTCTCTCACTGGATGTTTCAGAAAGTTATCTGCCACACACTTTACGAACCTCCTAGACTGTTGCCCTTCTGCTGTATTTGTATTTCCAGCAGATATCTGGGAAGTCTCCCAAGAGAACAAGTGGTAGTGGTTGTGAGACTTCTCGCAGCTGCTTAAAGAACATTTCCTCTACCTCTTCATCCTAAAATGAAGAGACCCACTCATGAAGTCTGCTATCCTCTCCACCCACCCTCAAATTCATGCGCATAAAAAACACAGGCAGAAGAGGCACACAGAAGCTTACACTGATCAAATGCACAAACTTAATTGTCTTGTATTTCAAAATGAAGCACAGTAACTTTTAACATTAAGAAGGGTAGATTCAGGACTGAAGTATGCAGTTTAATTAAGCATATGACATAGGATCAGTTCTTCAAAAGGTGCTGCAAACTAGAGGGTAAAAATTAGGAGAAAACACAGAAACTGGAATTGTCAAAGATTGCCATGTATTTTTCTATGAAAATCAAAATGAAAACCTTAAAACTCTGGATGACATTTTGATCCATCTAAAATTATTCTAGTCAAATATTTTGGTAACAACAGTGTATTTTCTCATAGTGCATATACAGGCAAGTGACAATTCATATAAGCATTGGGTTTCTAGCTTTGACAACAAAGCAATCTCAAACAAGTGCTAATCTAAGGTATTTTCAATTTCAAAAGAGCCATTTGAGCAGCAAAACCTGCCTGAAATTCAGTAAGGTTTCTCACCATTCCAGAATGACCTGTTGTGCTGGTTTAGTAAGAGCTGCAGGGTAGCCGAGCCACGTGGCCGAGCTGCTGCTCCCCACCCCCTCCCCTCTGCTACGGGTCGCAGACAGGGAATAAAAAAAAAGGTTTAAATGTGCCTTTTTGAGTTGAGATAAGGAAGGTTTAATATATGTATATATAGGAAAGAAAATAACATATAATGGGTACTTTGCAGTTAACAAGAACAATATTAACAGTAAGAAAAAAGCAATACAAAAAAACAATATCAGAAAACAACAGCAAGGGACCAAACGGAGCGAAGTCCAAAGCGAACTGACTCCCAACTGAACTGACCCCAAAGGAACGGGCCCCGGGGCATGACGTCAGCATGGTATAGAATTACCTGGCTCCACACAAAATTAACCCTGTCCTGGCCAACCCAGGACACCTGTTTTGCACTAGGATGAAGCAGTGAATTGATACATACAAACAGCTATCTGCAGATAGCTATTTTCAGAATACAGACAAGAACAAGCCAGAAATGGTTAAGGGACTGAAGCCTCATGAAAGATTAGCTTGTTTTCAAATGTCTGAAGTGAAAAATAGAAGTCGTGATGTCGTTCATTATTGAGTTCATCTTACATGATTTTTAGAATAATTTCAATGCTTTATCTTAAACAATTAACACGTATCAATGAAAGTACAAAATGAAAATTTGAGCTAATATAATAGTGTTATGATGCCTCCCACAACAAATTATAGTACTAAGGTAGAATAAAATCATCTTATTATTCAAGATGTGTTTCTCAGAATGCTGTGATTATCTAAAGTATTAAAATATATATTTTCTTTGAACACAAAAAAAGCCCTTAGTCTGTATCTGTTCACAAATTTGACTAAAAGTATTTAAAGGTTTATTTAAAGCTATGTTAACATGTTACATTTACTCTTGAAATAAACATTGCTCCTATCTCTATTTTCAATTTGTTTTTAAAGACAAAAACCTTTTCTAAAAAGGAAGAAATTACCTGCAGATATTTTAAAGATACACAAGTACAATTCTGCCTTGATTATGTATTTTTTAAAATAAATTATATACCTCTCAACAAACAGCTTTATCCAAGATATACTCAGTTCATTTTAAAATACCTATGCATTCTGATTATAAGAAGACTCAAAATACTGTAAAAAACCCCAGGTGACTCTAATATGCATTACGCAAATGTCTGAGCTGGACAGTTATCATAGAGTATCTCACTTTAAACACCCATGCCTATTGGTTAATGTTGTTTCAATCAAAGTATCTCTTACTTACACTCTGCTTTTCCCTAAAGAATCTGCATTGAAGAGCAAATACAACAATTCTCACAAACTAATGCCAAATGAGAATGTCAGTTAATTGATTTTCTGATTGTTCCTTCTGTAGCAAATACTCCACTGTAAATGTAACAGGAGAGTTGGCACATTATGATGCAATTACAAATTTATTAATTTTTGCCTACCCCACTGTACAATTCCTTATTGACTTTTTAAAAGTCATTTTAAGTGCCCTTTAAATATTTGGTGACATTGTAACTTTTCAAATTTGCTTAGGTGATTTTCACTTGTTAGTGAGATATTCCATTGCATTAAATTCCAAATAAGTTATGGTCTCTGATTCTAAAATTATTATAAATTCAGTATCAGAATCAAAATTAAATAGAAATCATCATTTCTCACAACCGAATTTTATTGCTATGGAAAGATAACTATACACACATCAGTAAACATTTGATTGAAGCAAATTAGGAAAGAAAATACTTTCATAGCCCATAACAGGAAATAAAGTTGTTATATGCAAAACTCCACAATTCTTAACATATGCTTAAGTAAGATAGAAACACTTTAAAAGTTATTCCTATATATACAATGTTTTGTAGAAGATAAAAATTTATAAAGGGATCCAATCTGCAATATTAACAAGAGCCAGTATAAAAAAAAAAAATAACAGAATTTTTGTGTCTGTGCAAACTGGGAGGCTTGGATCTGCTGTGATTTTGTATGGATTCACTGAGTCTGTACTTCTGGTAAGTTGCTGAATACTGCTCATATAGGCACAGCTATTCAAGAGAAACCCCCATAGGCTAAGGGAAGAGTACAAGGAGCTACAATAGTTCTATTTGTGCTCGGAACATAAAAATTCCTTTTCCCAATGCCTGCTATCAGGAATGCAGCAGTATGGGATACTTCTTTACTTAGTTTACCACATCACCTAATGTAGTTTCCAAGAATGTTATACTTTAAAGAGTAATAATATCATACTCCACTCTGTTCAGGTTCTCCCTCCTTCCTTCTTAAATCCCCAGTGGTATCATGAGTGGTCTCATGATATCTTACTGAACTTAAGAGTTTAAAGTTAATATCCCACATTTAACACTGCTGAAAATCTATGATACTGAGTTCGTAAGTGGCAGAGAAAGACAGTAGTGTTTGTTCATACATTTGGGGTTTTTCCCATTTATTTTGGTTTTGGTTTTCCCTTTATGTTGGGGATAAAGTAAAGAGATTACACAAAGTAGGTAATACTAAAGCAGAAAATTCCATTTTGTGAAATTTTCTTATAATCCAGAGAAGGATAATACTTTAATCTGATTACAGATAATGGTGTAATGGCTTTCAATCATTTTTTCTTAGTGGATTTCACAGGTTTGGTCACTTTACAAAAAGTTAAAAATTGCTGCAAGACTCTAATATGAAAATTAAATTGTAAACTTTCCACCTTATGCTGTAGCATGAAAGATAAAGAATCTAAGCCAAAATTAGCTCTGTAACACTTACACAAACTCCTTGACAAGAGATTTTTCCACTCTGATAAGAAGTGGGCAAAACTGACAAAGTTATGAAAATTCAAGATTGCCAGTTCAGCATTTGGAAGACACTAATAAAAATGAAGATTGTTCCTGACAGATTTGTTTTATATGACTGCCTGCAATCAGATGAGGGAGACTTAAACTAAAAAGCAGAGGAAGGAAATTGGGAAAGACACCTGCATTTACTATATGTAAAGACAAGGGATAAAGTAGGCTAAAAAAAGATCAGAAAATAAAAGCTAGGAAAAGGGCTGACAATGAAAAGATGCAATTAAGAAATATGGACACTAATTGAAGAAACATGGGCCAAACACTTTAAAGGAATATTGGACATTGTGCAATCATTTGGCAAAGAAATATGGGAAGTGAAATGTTTAAGTTCATCCTTTTTCAGTGAAGCCCTAAATTAAGTACTTGACTTTAAGTTACTGCATTTACATCGAAGCTTGTTCGTTTTGCTGAAAAGCAGTATTTTCTTGAACTCAGAACTATCCAAACCAGTTTAAACTTCATGAATATGACACAACAATGCATTACAGGAGACCAGAGAACCTCTTCATTGGAACTTTGTGAGTTGGTCATAAATACACAAATAAGGCTATTTTCTTGTACAACTCATTTCCAGTACAGGGGAAAAAACAGATTTAAGAACCTATGCCCAGTGCACAAAACCAGAGTTTATTCTAAGTCCTATAAATTAAAAATCCATTCTCATCTTCATAAACAAGCTTATTAAAACAGACGTAAGAGAACAAATTATTTTTTGTGACACTTACTTTTCAGTATTGAAGAGAGTAACACTGAAAAGATTGTTCTGGGAAAGCACAGTGTGGTACCTCCATCTATAGGCCAAGTGGTTTCTGCTGCATAATGATTACAGTGTTTTTACTCCACCTACCTAATAGAAAACTGAAGCTGTCAATTTGAATCTAAAACCTACCTATTAGTCCATTATGCTTCTTGATCTCTTAAAAAATCTCTCTATAAAAAATTAAACACATAATTCAGTGCATTATATCATTTCATCCTATAATTCTTTCATTTAGTTCTTGTTAGCTCCATTTACTTTGGTTTTGAATCATCTAACTCCTTAGCTGGCATATAGTATATCGCTCTGGCTAAAATTTCAAAATAAATACATATGAAACCTAGAACCCACGTAAAGTAGTCTCAAATATAATATTCTCTGGTACTTTACTTTGTGGAAACATTGAAAGGAGAGGTGAAAGCCATGATGAATAACTGAGTGATGCATCACAGTGTAGTCTGACTTGACAAAATACACTTACTTGCTCTCTTTCGCTCTAGAAAACAAGCTTCTGATTCTGTTTCCTTTTATGACATACCAAGTTTATTATTTTGTTTCTTCTTCAGCAATATCAAAATGCCTTATCTGTTTCAGCCCAACATGAGAAAAATATTTAAGGGAGTTGGGTAAGTGTACAGATGCAAGTCTTCTTGTTTGCGCAACAGTATTTAGGTTCACATTTAATATTGTGCTTTTTATGTGTACCCACTAAATCCTTTCTACCTTCTATTATTTTATATTAGTCCTCCTAGACTGTACAAATACACTTTCAGTATATATACATTCTTTTCCAGATACCTGTCCGCAGATACTGACATACTGCTAGGGTGTCATAGTAATTTTCTTTGCAGTGGACATACATGTAACAACAGGTATCTAAAGGAAGAATACACCAACCCCAATACCAAAGACTCCATTCTCCACACTTCACAGCACTCAGCTAAACTTGCCTTTGAATTCTTGATATTTGTATTGTCCTTGAAGGGAACATTTTGAAAATGGTGTATCATTCTGATGTACAGAAAAGGCACTGAACTTATACTCTTGGAAATTCCTATGCAATTCAGATACTACGATATTATTAAGCGAATAAAATACTTTGTATATATACAAACAAATCCACTCATACGCTTGCACACATATATGCGATGTATTTAAATATCTAAGAAATTTTTCTTAGCATGGGCAAAAGATTCCATTAATTAGTAACTGCTCTTTTTCCTCTTTTTACTCTCTGACAAACCTTTGCATGCTTCCTGACAATGGAGTAGGGGAATGACTTTTGTTATGAAGCTTAAATGCCTTAAGAAGAGAAGGCATCATTTGCTCCCTACACGTATACACTATACATCTACTCCCTTAAGCAGATCATCTACTGAGAACAACTGTGTGGCAATATAAGGGTTTATGTCTTTTTAGCAGAACTATAAGGACTTTATTTGTTAAAATCAAGGCCCTCAGTAGGAAAAGAATGATTACATAGCGTCTCTTCTCCCAAAATACCTTTTACAATTTTATGAGCAAAATAGCATACATAAGTCTGGTTTGTGTTAAAACTGTATTAACAAAACAACTGTAAGGGTCTTTTCTTTCCTAAAATATTATTCTACAACAACATCTTGGCTGCATAGCCAGTTCTGTCTGAAAATATACTGCAAAAGAAGGTTTAGGTGGAATAAATGTTCAGGCAATAATCTGTATCATCCTCAGAGGAAAACATCTTTCCCAATCTCATTCTTCTACTCCACACAACTCTGGCAAACTAAAGAATATAAAATTCTAAATCTTTCTGCGTGTATCAATTATACTGTTCATAAGTCCCTGAGCAGTACTTAAAAGACAGAACTGAAAACAATATTCCACTTGCTGACAACACAAAATCTAGCCAATACACCTTTAGAAAGCTCATCATTTTTAAAAACTGTAAATACTCTTTTCCCACAGATGTAGCTCATTCAGGAAACTGTCCCAACAACAGTGATCTCTTATGTTGGTTGATATTTTGGTGGAAAAACAAAATCAAACCAAACCCTGTGCATAATATGACTAGATAGTGTTCATTTATAAGTCACTACACTCACCAACATTTTATTTATATGGTCTGATGTTTTCATTATGTTTTTCATGATAAAAACATGTTTTCGGTGCTATCCATATGAACAGAACTATCTGTAAAGAATCAAGAAACGTATAAACAACAACAGAAGAGTAATTTGCCAAAAACATCCAAACCAAATGTCCACACACATGGTGCTAAAGAAAATGCACCCCTGTCAAGGGCTTCAAAGAAAACTTGGAAGAAAGTTCCCAGTACATGAAAACGAGTCAAGCTCTCAGAAATGAGGCACTATTGCCCTTTGCGCTCATGTTCTATAAAATAGTTAAAATATTCCTGAAAGCTGGCTGGCCTCAGACCCAAGAGATTTTGTCCAGCTATGTGAAGAAATAGAAAAGTCTTCAAAGGAGAAATACATAGTTTTCTGATACTATTCTACATTTCAAACGATCTCCCACACAACTTCCTATAGTCAATACAAATAAGCTGAGATACTAAAAAATGTAAAATAGAGTTCCAGATGCTAGACAAAGAAATCTCATACACAGAGATATTTATATAAAAGTTTGACAAATCTTCCTCGGGAAATTCAACACCTCATGGAGCAGACAAGATGCTGGCTCCCAATACTCCTCCTGTAGGAAGCAAAATACTCTTCTCTCTTAGAAAGAAATGGACTAAAGTGTGTTTGCTTAAATCCTCTGATAATTGTTCAATGATCTGTAAATGAGCAGGAGGAATGCCAGAAATTCTGTGTAGGTCTTTCCTACATGAGAAATAGGAATAGGAACTCCTGGCAAAAGTCAAACACACACACACACACAAACAAATATGCAGAAGGTGGAAGCAGGGAGGGGTAATATGGGAGGAACACAGAAATACTGTCCAAGCATCCAGGGATGAGGTTAGGAAAGCTAAAGCCCAAACGGAGTTGATTCTGGACGGGGAAGTCAAAGATAACAGAAAGGACTTCTCTAAGTACACAGATGACAAAAGGAAGCCCGGTAAAAATCTGGGTCCTCTGCTGAATGAAGTGAGGGACGCAGGACATGCAAGAGGCTGAGGTACTGGATGCCGCCTTTGCCTCAGTTTTCATTAGCAGGCCTTCGTGAATCCCAGGTCCCAAAGACCAAGGAAAAAGTCTGGAGCAAGGAAGATGTACCCTTGAGGGAAGATACTTAAGCAAATTGTACATAATTAAGTACACGGGTGCTGATAGGATGCACTCATTAGTGCTGAGGGAGCTGGCAGGTATCACTGCAAGGCCACTCTCAATAACCTTTGAATAATCATGGCCACTGTGATAAATGCCTAATGACTTCAGAAAAGCAAACATCACTCCTCTATCTTCCCGAAGGACAAGGAAGATGATCTAGGAAACTGCAGGCTGGTCAGCCTCACCTCAATTCCTGGGAACGTGTTGAAGCAGCTAATCCTTGAAACCATCTCCAGGCATATGAAGGACAGTAAGGTCATCAGGAGCAGTCAGCATGGGTTCACCAAGAGCAAGTCATTCTTGACCAACTTTGAGGGTGCAAAGACAAGGAAACCAGGCTCTTTTCAGTTGTTCCCAGTGACAGGATCAGAGGCAATGGGCACAGACTGAAACACAGAAGGTTACTCCTGAACATCAGGAAACACTTTTTTACCTGTGAGGATGAGCAAGCACTGGCACAGGTTGCCCAGAGACGCTTTGGTGTTTCCATCCTTGAAGATATTCAAAAGCCATCTGGACATGGTCCAGGGAAGCCTGCTTTACGTGACCTTGCTTGAGCAGGAGGTTGGACCAGATGACCTCTAGAGATCACAGATTGAGACTCTGTGAATGGGAAGACAGCAGACCCTCAGGGCAGATCCATACCAACTGATCTCCTAGATGTCCTCTAAAAGACTCAAAGCTGCAAAAGACATAACTGAGTCTTGCAGACTTTAAGGAGCTTAACTGTTGCTTAGTCTAGGAGTCTTCCAATCAAATCAAATAATTTACCTACCACTGGTTATGTTTATGTACTGTCCGTAAACAAGTTTTCCAAGAAAGACAACAGAACAGAATAGAACAGAACAGAATAGTTCAGCTGGAAGGGACCTACAACAACCATCTAGTACAACTGCCTGACCCCTGCCTCATCAAAAGTTAAAGCATATTATGAAGGGCACTGCCCAAATGCCTCTTAAATACTGACAGGCTTGGCTCTAGGAAGCCTGTTTCAGTGTTTGACCACCCTCTCAGTAAAGAAATTTTTCCTAATGTCTGATGCAGCTTCAAGCCATTCCCATGCTTCCTGCATCTGGATACCAGGGAGAAGAGATCAGCACCTCACTCTCCACTTCCCTTCCTCAAGGAGATGTAGAAAGCAATGAGGTCATCCCTCAGTCTCCTTTTCTCCAAACTAAACAAACGCAAAGTCCTCAGCTGCTACTCATAGGACATTCCTCCCGGCCCTTCCACCAGCTGTGCTGCCCTCTTCTGGAGGCATTCTAGTGTCCTCACACCCTCTTAAACTCTGGGGCCCAGAACTGCATACAATACTCAAGATGAGGTTGTACCAATGCTAAATACAGTGGGATAATCACATCTTTGAACCAGCTGAAGAAAACTGAGAGGCAGAGATGCAGATGCTTCTTGATTTTCTCCAGCCACCATTCTGAATTTATACAGTGTGGTGAACGGAGATTTATGTCTCATTGAGACAGTGAATTCCCTTTCCCAGAGATGCTTTGTGGCTGCTAGGGCTGCCGGGAACGGCTGGGAAGTGCCTGGATTTTTCTAGAATCTGAAGATAACGGACACTATAAAAGCAGAAGAGAGCCCCGCCTCTCTCTCTTTTCCATCTGCGCCACCACCGGGAGAGAGCAGACCCCTTCCTAGCCGGGAGTTGGCCCAGGACCAGGCCGATAGCCAGGAGTTAGCAGCGATTCTTCCACCGTCTGATATATATGAAGAATCTTGACAAACTGCTCCTACCTGCGTAGCAAGCCGTGAGTCCAATTCTCTAACCCCATCCTTCCCCCCCCCCATATAGTCACGAGCCGAGAACAAGAAGCTTGTACAGGGGGGGTACAGGGGGGTAAACTTGCCCAGAGACGCCTGGGGAGAGGCGTTTCTGCCCTGACTTTACTCCAGTCAGGAATTTTCACTGAATTCAAAGAAGAAACAGCTGCCTTTCCTGAAAGAGGCAGGTGACCTTGACTGTTATCTGCTTTCAAACGAACTTCTATAAACTGTCTTAAGGAGACAACAGGAGGGGG
>JAVFHW010077255.1:0-20194 GCA_032159205.1 Eurystomus glaucurus suahelicus | reverse complement strand
GAATTTTAAAGGCACAAGCTGTTAAAATTCAGACTGACCAGATTGACTTGATTCCAGGCAAAGAAGAGAACGACTCTGAGACTTCTTCTTCATTTACATACACTCACAACATATCCATATAGTGATAGGGACCTTTCTCTCTAATAAGACCCTTATTTCTACCCTTCAAACTCTTGGTTTTCCTATTCCTTTCCTGGGTAGATGGATTGGGTGATTATCAAATGTTGAGAGATCTTTTTGATTAAATTGTTAAGATATAGACTAAGATATAGACTCCATAGGCTGTGATAACGGTATTGTAATATTTAGATAAGACACAGATTGTAAGATATAAGAATACTTCATAGAATAGATTTTGACTTAGTATAAATAAACATATATTTTCATAAGGGGGTGTGTCTGATTCCTGCAATTGGTTGTGGATTTGGAGAGAAGTGCCTCGCCCTTAACCCCTTGTGGGCGGACCCGTGACCCTTGTGGGCGGAGCCGTGACCCCTTGTGGGCGGAGCCGCGATCCCTTGTGGGCGGATCGCGACATCTGGCGTAGTCGGCAGGATAAGGGCGTGGCTTTAAGAGGCGTAGTTTACGCTCGTGCTTATAGGGAAAAATGAGCTCGGAGCCCATTGAGGGTGGTGATGCCATGTTGGATGTGACAATAGATGGTGCAGGATTCACACCCTCTTCTTTACGTGATGATAGTTGTGTGCAGGGAAGTGTAGGAGATCTTGAACTAAGCGATGATAAGATTTTTGAACGCATAGTGTTCCGTGAGATTGGTAGAATACACCAAGATTTTGAAGTGATACATAAGTCCTTTAAGCAAATGCAAGAAGATGTTGATGGTCTAAAGATGGAGGTGGTGTCGCTATATAGGGCTTTGAAGGAGAAGCCATCAAGTTTAGAGCTTGCACAGATATGGAATGAAATAGATGGGATAAAGAAAGAGATATCAACGCAAATAGCAACTTCACCTTTGGTGAGGCAGGACTCTAGAGAGAATGATGAAGTGCGGGAGGAAAATAATAGATTACGACAGGAGATTAATGAGTTACGTCGTCAGCTTGAGCAAAGGGCCATAAGGCCACAACAGGGGAGTTCGGATAGAGAAATGTGGAATTCAGATGAAACAACAGAGGGGTTGAATGCTAGGGAGAAAATGAAACCATATCAGGAGCAGGGATATCAAGAGCTGCAAAATAAGCTTGTGGCATTGCAACGCGAAAATTTGCTGTTGAAGAAAGAAAGGAAACAGAAGTATGAGAAGGTGAAAATTCAAAATAGAAGTTCTTTTCCAATCTCCCAGCCTCTTACCCCTCCATCTCCTTCTCCTAGTTCATTTATCCCACTGCCCTGTTGTCCTCCTTCTTATCAAGATCCTTCTCCTTTCTCTGCTGCTTTTACTAACCCATGTGGTGTGGGAGAGAGTATAGGACCAAATAATTTAAGACACGTCATTTATGAAATCCCAGATGAAATGATATCTTCTCCGAGGCAACCACCGACCATTCAACAGCAGCCCCGATATTATGCCGCAAACGAGCCAGACGAGGAACTTGATGCGGGCGGAAGCTATCTTCGCCCGATACAGGTAACTACGTCAACTCGGCTGCCAGGTCAGCGAGTGCCAACTAGGAAAATAAAGTTAAAGAACTATGCCATAACAGAGTTAGCAAGACTTCGAAAACAATATAGCCGACTGAGGACTGAAACAGAAGCGGAATATGTTTTAAGAGTTGCTCTCACGGGGGGAGATGATATTTTGCTAACTGAACAGGAAGCCCGTGGATCATGGGGGCCCAATATTATATTAGAAACTGGAAACCATATACAACCCTGGTCCATAACTCAACGGGCAGCCTTTTGTGTAAGCCAGACGGAGATTCATCGTAGAGGTGAACCGGCTGAGTTGAGTGGGAGTGACATTTTGGACAATGTCCAAAGGGCAGCTGCACTTCAGTTGATTTATGACAGCGTATTGGAGCCGAACCATCATAGCCCCATGACCCGTAGGGTAACACCCGCTATGTTGAACAGGTTGATTAAAAAACTTCCCATATCCATGAAGGCCGAGGTTGTTTATATCCAGAGCCAGATCAGAAATGGACAATTACAAATCACATGGTCAGATTTGCTTCGGCAAATAAGACAACTTGCCAAGGTATATGGAGAGACTCTTGAGGGGGAGCAGCTTTCTACTGCTAGGCAGGTGACTGAATTCATCACAGATGAAGGAGCTGTTAGAGCACCTCGAAGTCCCCCCTCTCCTAGGAGACGGGAGGGAACACGGGGTGATCAGCCTGTAGTGAACAGAAATAAGCAAAGAAAACCGTCTCGAAGTCCTCCAGGAAGCCCTTCAGGAAGTCGTCGTTCTGTTACGCGATCTACGTCATCCTCAACAGAATCCAATTTAGCTAAACTTAAAGAAGAAGCTCGACAGATAGAAATCCCAGATGACATTTTAGCTCCTTACACTTCGTGTAGCCACCTGCAGAACCTAATTAAGTTCTATCGACAAACGACCTCAGAGCCAGTAACACCATCTACAGCTGATAGAGCAAAATCCAAACTACCGAAAAAATCCAGTGCTTCGGATGCTCCAAGCACTTCGAGAAACTAGATTACCCTCCTCCTGCCACAAATAGCAAGTTTACAAGGCAGCGGAGGAGGGAAAAACTACAGAAACATGACGCAAAAAATGAAAATATTTTACAACCAAATTCTAAATTTCTCAAAGTACTAAAGGATTGACAAAATATATTGAGATTAGTACATAATGAAGATGGGGATCTGGAATTAACATGTGCAGTTGGTCCAAAACGTTACCCTGTAACATTTTTGGTGGACACGGGGGCGCAAATTTCTACATTGAGGGCTGAGGAAGCCGAGTATTGCGGCGTTTCCTTATCCTCAAAAACTATAAATATAAAAGGAGCATTTAGTGACTCCACTTTACAAAATGTGACCAAAGTTACCGTGCATCTCCCTGGGGAGGACAAGCCAATTCAAACAGAGATGGTTGTGGGGGATGATATCCCCTTCAACCTGTTGGGTTTGGATGTCCTTACAGGCCGAGCATGGAGGGATGAATGTGGCCATTATTGGAATTTTGGCACACGATCACCTCAAATAAGATTGTTACAACGTGCCCCACGTCTACCCCAAAATAAAATAACTAAAATTAAACAATATTCTATCTCAGCTGAGACTAGGGACGGTATTAGAGAAGTGATAAATAATCTAAAGAAAAAAGAAATCATTATACCATGTCATTCCCCATTCAATTCTCCAATTTGGCCTGTCAGGAAACCCACAGGTAAGTGGAGACTGACAGTAGACTATAGAAAACTAAATGCTAATACCAACAATCTTGTGGCAGCAGTGCCAAATCTATCCGATTTGGTATTAAAAATCCAGGAAGCAGCACATCCAGTGTTAGCTTCTCTGGACATTAAAGACATGTTTTTCCAAATCCCTATTGATCCGGAGGATCAAAAATATTTTGCTTTCACATGGGATGGAGTGCAATATACCTTTACGAGGTTACCCCAAGGATACAAACACTCCCCTACACTAGCCCACCATGCACTCGCATGTGAGCTGGAAAATATTCAAGAGGTCAAGAACAATCCTAATGTAAGGATTTACCAGTATATAGATGATATACTGGTAAAAAAACCAACTGAAAATAAAATAAAAATAGTATATAATACTATAATCAAACATTTAACGAACATACAAATTGAAATACCTGAAGAAAAAAGACAACCTCCATCTCAAGAGGTAACCTTTTTGGGTATAAAGTGAAAAGGAGGAACATGGAATATTCCTCCAAATACCTTATCACACCTAGATCAGATAAAAATACCAGCAAACAAAAAAAAATTACAACAGATATTAGAGACCCTTCAATATTGGAGGAAGCATGTTGCAGATTTTTCAGTTATAGCTCGTCCTCTTTTCGATTTACTGAAGAAACGTCGTCAGTGAAAATGGGAAAAAACCCATGATGAAACTTTAGGGCTTTTATTACTAGAAGCGCAAACCTTCCAGACTTTGGGACCTCTTCATCCAGAGGATCCGATAGTAATAGAATGGAATTTCTCAGCTAGTGCTTTATCATACCATTTTTGACAACGAGGACCAAAGGGGAGTGCTCGACCAATTGGTTTTTATTCACAATCTTTTAAAGATGCAGAAAAACGATATTCTGTTTTGGAAAAGGGGTTGCTGACAGTGTATACCGCATTAATGAAAGTCAGCAAGATAATTAAAAAACAAAAGGTAATCTTGCAAAACCCCTTTAAAGTTGTTAACCACATACTCTCGGGAAAACCTCCTCCAAAGAAAATATCTCAAAAGGAAACCATTAGGAAATGGTACAGCCAAATTGAATATTATTCCACTCTGTTTAAACTTGAGGAAGGTCCGGATAAGCAATTACGAATCCAAGAACAACTAGAATCTACTGAGAAGAAGGACTTAGTAGTGAAAACTCCTAGTCCTATTAAGGAAACCCCGAATTATAATACTAACATGAGCAATGCCTGGTTTACAGACGCATCAGCTCGAAGGAAAGGAAAATCTTGGTTGTTCAAATCCACAGCTATTAAACCATCTACAGGAGAACAAATAATAAATCGTGGTGACGGAAGTACACAGGTGGGGGAATTAGATGCTGTCTTGAATATTTTCATAAAAAAAAGAAATTCTAAAAATGCTGTGTATATTTATACTGACTCGTTTTCAGTCTATAAAAACTGTATAGAATGAATAACTTTTTGAAAACAAAATAACTAAGAAATTAATGAAGTGCCTGTTTGACAAAAGAAGAAATGACAACAAATATTGAACATTGCCAATGAAAATCCTAACTTTCATGTAGGATGAATTCCTACCCATCAAGATAATATAAAAAATGATGCCAGTAAGTGAAATAACTATGTTGATGAGCTTGCTAAAATCAACATAATACACATAAATACTAAAGAACAAAAATAGAAACAATTACTTGAGTGACTTCATTGTAAGAGAGGTCATTCAAAAATCTTCGATCTATACAAAAAAACACAAACTCGCGGGTGGCCTATAACTCGCGAACAATATAAAACAATTATTTCTAAATATAACATGTGCAAAATCCGGTTAGGAGGACACCCCCTAACCTCTGACACTTTGCATATACGGGAGGGAAAACCCCTATAGTCTACATGACAAATAAATTACATAAAACCCTTTCGTAGATCAGAAAACAAACAATATGTTATTGTAATAATAAAAATAATTTCTAAATTAACATATACAAAAACTGTTCTAAAAACAAATAGAAAGAACACAGTATGTTTCCTAGAAAAGATTTTTGGGGTTTTGCCCAAACCTGAAAACATTCAATCTAATAATGATACCCATTTTACCTCACACTTGATACAGCAATGAGCCAAAAAAAAAGATATCAAATGAACCTTTCATATTCCGTATTATCCTCAGACAAATGAAATAGTGAAGCGTACTAATGGACTAATTAAAAGTCTCATTCGTCCACAGAAATCCCGATGGGATAAAAAATTGAAATATACAATTACCACCATAAATAATAGGTGAAAAATAAATGAATATCCTCGTCTAACTGCTTTCTTCCCTACATCGCCTACTCAAGCAAAGAAGGAACATCAGAAAGTCTACGGCAAGCCGAAGACTCCTCTGCGTCCTGGACAGACTGCTTTAGTACATCTACCGAATATCAGAAAAATCAAGTTGACTCTACAAACACCGATAAACTCAAATACTTGATCTACATCTAATACAAACAATCAACAGTATAAAATCAATACTAATTAAATCCTTCATACTGAATAAATGATGTCTTATGTTATAATGTATTTTCCTTTGAGCAATCCAAAGCAGGAGACATTGTCCCGGAACAGTATCAGGTTTGGCCAACCTGCTACTGATCTCTGGAGGAGCTACCTTGCGACCACTGTGGACTTGGCCATCCCACAGTCTAAACAATGTACTCTAATAGATGTCTCCTAAACATTTATGCTTTCGATTGCTAAATTAGTTATTGATTATAAATACTATTAATAGATTGATATAATATAGTTAAGTGTAATTGGTGCCGGCATCAAACGAATGTATGTTATATATATATATATATCCATTGTATTAACATTAGATGTTTTGCCTTCACGAACTCCCGGAAAGAAAAAGGAACCAGGAGGTAAGTAGGGTTGAATGAGGGTCAGAAAGAAAACACAATACATACATTTTACATACACACATCCACACACCGACCACAAGTATTCACTGCCTCAATAAGTCACGAGGCAAAATGTGGTGAACGGAGATTTATGTCTCATTGAGACAGTGAATTCCCTTTCCCAGAAATACTTTGCGGCTGCTAGGACTGCCGGAAACGGCTAAAAAGTACCTGGATTTTTCTAAAATCTAAAAATAACAAACACTATAAAAACAAAAGAAAACCCCGCCTCTCTCTCTTTTCCGTCTGTGCCACCACCGGAAGAGAGCAGACCCCTTCCTAGCCGGGAGTTGACCCAAAACCAGGCCGATAGCCAGAAATTAGCAACGATTCTTCCACCGTCTGATATATATGAAGAATCTTGACGAACTGCTCCTACCTGCGTAGCAAGCCGTGAGTCCAATTCTCTAACCCCATCCTTCCCCCCCCGATATAGTCACGAACCGAGAACAAGAAGCTTATACAGGGAAAATACAAAGAAATAAACTTACCCAGAAACAATTCCCATTTGCCATTTTCCAGAGTATCAGACACAGAAGGAAGACACAATGAGAAATTATATATGGGTGTGGTGGTTTAGTCCCTGCTGTGACCCGAACCACGTGGCTGCTCCCACTGCCCCCCCAGTGCCCCTCGGACGAAGGGGTTTAAAATAACTTCTTTTGGTTGAGATAAGGAGAACTTAATACAACAACACACAAGAAAGAATCACAACAACAACAGTGAGAAAAACAACGTACAAGACAAGCGACCCTCCCATGATATCAGCATGGTATGGAATAGCTTCGGCTTTCTCCCCAGCAAAATTAACCCTGTCCTGGCTGAACCAGGACAATGGGAAACTACAGTTATAATGAAACATATTCTCTTTCTGCTTTGCATGCATATTTCACTGTGGATGACTTCAAATAATGCCAGAGTCAGACTCAGATTATGGAGTAAAGAGCAATAAGGTGATTATTTTTCCAAACATGTCATCTGTTTAAAATTCTTCCATGCTGAAAATACAGATGAAATTACATGTGGAGTTCCAGTTGATCCCTCTGCAATGTCCAGATTAGAGGAAATCCAGAGTTCCTCCAATTCATGTAGGCTCTGGTGAATTTCAGCAGGACTTTGTAGCATACTGACAAAGTAGAAACAGGAATTCCTGGGCCTTGGCAGAAACTACTGTTTCTCTCAGCCTTTTATTTATGGAAACATGGAACACAGAAAATTTCCAGTAAGGTTTGCTGATGTGCTGTTCAAAAACAATACTTAAAAGTCCAATCTAAAGATCTATTATGGTGATCAGGAAGAAATCTCCATGATACCTCTCCAACAGCCATGCCTGCTTGCTTCTAAGATGTAGTTAGACATTTGTCATTGCACAAATTCAGAGTATCTTGATGCTAACATAAGAAAAAAAAAAAAAAAAAAAAAATCCTTGGTGAGGAATCACCCTGTCCTCAGTCCTCACAACGTAACTACTGAAATCTTATCTTCACGAAGATAAGCCTTTGGCTACAAAGTCCAAATCTGCTTCTAACTTCCGCAAGTTTGGGGCTGATCTTTGAGGATTCACTAAGAACTCAACTTACAAAATATCTGGAAGAATCTTTGCCACAGATACACAAAGTTACACCTCAATAAGATAAGAAAAACTCCAATTCTTCATCTGAGGCCTGTTGCCAATGCAATGACATTGCCAACAACTCCTGGTGTTCTTGAATCTTCAAAAAGAAATACCATAGAGTGACAGCAGTCCTCACATACCATGAACCAAAAATACTGCTATTGCATATTATAGACCCAGAAAGCCTCTTGTTCCCTTGAAAAAGAAATCTGGATGTGGACTAAAAGCAAATGAGAAAATTTTTGGAAATATGTGGCCACTAGAAAGAATATTGTTTGGAACCGTAAAAGAGAAGATCAGTCTGAAATCCAAGGTAGCTAAGAGCATATCTAGAAAACCTTTTTGTCATGTCTTCAGAGAACACGTATATATACCTTGTTACTGAAAGAAAACCCTGATGCACTCAAAACTGAACTGTCATTATGTGAAGGACCTGGCATTCTTTTTTTAAGTTTTCTTCTTGTGCTCTAAAGTACCTATGGAGAAGGTATGCAGAAGCTAGTGAAAATGCTTTTGTGGTTTTTTCGGGGGTTTTTTGTTTTTTTTTTGGGGGGGGGGGGGGGTGGGTGGTTTTTTTTTTTTTGAAAGTCTTTTTATGCAGATACGACGTGAAAAGAATCCCGACGTCTTAAAATAGGACCAAGACATAATCCTGTTAAAGAAGCAAAAAAATTCCTTTAGATGCTTCCCAAATGCATGTGTCAGCTCCAGATTTAGTTAGTATTACAAGAGCTCTAATGTATGACTGATGACAGAATAGTTTCACCTGTTTAGTATTGGATACACCTTCTATCTCATAACTGCAGATGTAAATAGTCAGACCCTTGCAACAAAACCAGCATAGTCATTGCTTTTTATCATCAAATAAACCATTGTAAGATAAATGGAGAATTGAAAGAGCTAACACCACAATAAGTTTACGTCCTCACCTTATAATAACCTGCCTTGAAGCAACTACTATTCCAATATTAAAAAAAAATTATATATATAAAAACGCTTCTGCTGGCTGTCATCTCACTCTTAAAATTTCAAATGCAATGAATGTCTACAAAGCACAGCTGAAAATAATGACACATTCCATAGCACCATTGTATTCCAATGCATTTTTAAAATTTAATGAGAAGTGGATCTGTCACTTGCTAAAAGAAGCAACAGTGAGACACTTCAGTACACAGCTGATGATGATTCCACCCATTACCTTCAGAATGTGAAGTCATATATTCAAAGAAATTTTTTTTTAATTACATACTATTTAAGGGAGAAAACACACAAAGATTATTTTCACAGAATGCAAAATCAAATAATGCCAGAGCAATGCTATCACAATGATAATTGTGGCACCCACGTTTAATTAATATAATTAAAAATATACATTTTCCTATTTAATATTTAACAAGGTAGAATCAGTTCATCTGGAGAGTCTTCCTGGCTGAAATACATCTCTTCTTTATCGTAAAACTAAAAGCTATTTTGTAAAAAATCCACTTACTGATACAATAAAGTATGAACCCAGGACTTACTTTTCCATTACATGACTTTTATCACATGTAATGTTTGCTGTGTGACAAATACCTTGACTGTAAAATAAATTTGCAACCAGGAAGAATTCACTTCTTAGGCACTGATACCCTAAAATCGATGAAAAGTTCCTCAGTTTTCAGTGGAGTCCCATAGAGACGTTGCCATCTGGTGCTGGGAAAACCATGAGCTGGAAGAACTTTGAAAGCATGTCGCAAAACCTGCCATGTATGATAAGACTACCTGTCAACCACAGACATGCAAGCCTTCTGCTTTCCAATATATGCAACCTAAGGCACAACCCAGTAATCATTTAAAATCCAAAGCAGCAGTTTCTGAACAAAAATAGATTGAGACATTGTCATAGAGGCTGATATATTTTGGAATTACTTGGGCATTGTCAGACTGTAGAAAGAAAGATGGAATCACAGTATCAGATTTCCTTAGATATTACAGTTAGCACTTTCAGAAACACTGCATTCATCGAGATGATAATTTTCCTTTCTTTTAATGATTCTTCCCAATTTCTATCAAGGTTTCTTCTGAGTAGCCCATTTTACCTTTTTTACTACTAGGGAAGACAGTACCTTCTGTCTTGCACTGTAATTTAGCACATACTCAAAAGGATGACTAGAACAGAAACATTTATAACATTTTAGTCAGCCTGCAGTTGCATAGCTTTTCAATGACTCTTTGGACTTCCAAACATGATTATTTTTCTCATTTGTCAAGCCTAGAAACTTATTTTGGTTGAAAAAGTAAAAATTCTGTGTTTTTTCAAACCTAGCAATAATGTCATCTGACAGTGAGAAACTGGAACTCAGACCTGAAAAAGCATAACTTAAATGGGTTTCCAACTAATATGCAGCCTTCATTCACTCTATAAGCAAGACACCAAAGAACAGGTCTAAACTGTGGCAATGTAAACAAGCATTACAAAAACCTTATGTCATGACTGTTATTGCAAGACATTACACAGTCCTAAGTAAAATTCGGTATTGTAACTCTCCAAGGAATCTTTTAAAGAAAACAAAGATGCTGAAACTGGTTCTTCCACATACAGCTTTTCCAGAGGATCAAAGTTACCCCGTAGCCTTAATCAACTTTATTGAGAAATTTCAAGTTAGGACGTGTTAGATCTACCAAATGATCCACAGTTCTCAAAAGAAGTGAAATGTCTGCTACGCTTGTTGATTTGTGCAAGAGAGAGTGAAGAAATCAGGCACTGATGCACATGGAGTATTACTTCTTCATACAACTTAACCAAAGTCACAAACAAATGGATCACCATGGACAAATAAATACATCTTAAAATATTGACTGCAACTTCATAATGAGAACAATGAGTTTCAGTTGTATTAGCCACTAAAAATCTAAATATATTTCACATATCCTTTTTCCAAAGGTTGAATCCACAAGCTAATGCAATTTAAACAGAGAGCCTGACCCAGTCACATACTCACTATGGAACTGATCAGCATCACTGAGATAGCTACTAATGGTTAGAAGATCCACAATGTCATGACCAAAACAGAATCTGCAGGGATACAGACTATGGAAAGGAACAATAAAAATAAATTGAGCAGAGAGGAGAGAACAGTATTATTTTTTACTTGTAAAAGTTACAGAAGGTAGTTTGAAGAATTGTGCTACTGGGAAGGACACAGGGAACATCAAACAAGGGAAGAATTCTGAGCATGAAAACTTGCATGTGTGAAAGTGAACAGGAAGAAGCTGGAAGTGTTAGAACACAAACCAAATTTTAGTATGTGAATGTTAATCAATCTGGGAAGTTCAAATTAGTACTCAAGAAAACCTCTTCCGCCAAAAACAATCATGAAATACACATCAACTTCTGGAGTTTGATGCAACAGCACACAACTTTATAGGTCATCTTCATGCACCAAATTCAGAGAAGGGAAAGCAAGAAGAAAACACTGTTGCATTATGAGGCAGAGAGAAAAAAAGGTATGAGCAGCAGCAGGACAAGCATAAGAAAAGCAATCATGATATCAGACACCTAAGGTCAATAAAAAGTGCAGAAAGGATAACAGGAAAGCTCCTGGCCTGCAGCTAATCCAATGAGTCAACAGGAGTCAAAGTCATACCTTAGGGAAGGTACAGGCACCATACAATTTCCTAAGTGAGTGAAAAATTACTTGGTGCAACTGCACTATACACTGACATAGAAATACCTCTATCCCTTGTTTTTAAGGGAACTGTGAATATGGAGAGGCACTTCAGAGCGTAATTTTTTTAATTTTTTTTTTTAGCAGTGGTTGTAAATGTACACAGAAATTATTCAGGGTAAGCATTACACACAAATGATGAAGTATATGACAGCTCTACAAACCATTTAGAACCATGGTTAAGTCATTTGTAAGTGGCACTGATGGGTCTGATTTTGATGTCTACCAGTCTTGATCTCCACTGTGGGAGCAAACTATGACCAGCAAAGAAAGAAGAATTTAACAAGACAGGTGAATTTCAGGTATAAAACATATGAAGAAAAGACAAATCTACATTCTCATTCTAGAATAAGTGGCTTATTCCTTGGCAGAGCCTTTCAGCCAGGATAGGTGTTAAAGGTGCTTGCTTTCAATCATCTCTCTGCCTTTTGGGTTGTGCACTGTATTCCTGCTCTTAGCTGCATGGCTGACATTTATTTACATAACTCACAGCTCAACTTGTTTTTTATTAAAAAAAAAAAAAAAAAAAAAATCAGCAGGTTCCAAGACTATATATGAAAAAACTGCACTGAGTAGAGTAAAAAAGTCTGGGAGAGAGACTGATGCAAAACAATTCTTAGACCCTTATAATGCCTTCTGGAGACAGTAGGTTAATATGATGATTCTGGCAACATCAGTGAATAACAGGCTTTGTTCCTATGCTTTACCTCCTTATCACTCTGCCTCAAAGGATTTACAATCTAATTATGCAGTTGGGCTTACAACGCTCTTCTGTCCCTCACCACCTCCTTTCCTTATCATCTTTTGTTGTTAATGCATGGGTGACAAGGAGGAGAGGAGAAAATTCAGCTTACAGTTGATAGGCTGAAAATTCTTTATTTTCAAACGTGGAATTTCAAAACCATATATTATGGTTTCAAATTATATTATTACCCTACCAAATCACAAAGCAAAAAAAGCTGCTTCACCCATAACTTTCTCCATAGAAATCATAAAGACAGCAGTAAAGATACAGACACAAAATTGAAGGATACAATATAAAGTGTAGCAGTGCTACTAGCACCACTCCAGCTAGAGCACCTGGATACTAGCACTGGACACAGTCATTTTGTCTGGCTTTCTTGACAGATTCCAGAACACTCCTTCAATACCTACTGAAATAACACATGATTTCTAGTTTCTCACATGGATCCCAAGTCAGGCTTTTTTGTGTTCAAAATACTGTTTTTCATTTAGACTACGCACAGGGCATGAACAAACAACTGCTGTTAGCATGCCAATATTAAGCTACCATCCCTGCCTTGTCAATGAGCCTACAACCATGTTGCCCCCTCTCAGCCAACCACAAGACAAGTCTGCCTTATCTTTACTGACCACTGTCTCTTTTGTACTACAGGGGAGTATTAGTATGTACATGGCCAGCCTGCAGTTTTCAGTGAATAAAGCACCAAGTGACTGCTATGGAATGACACATAGCAACTATGGGTCAGTGACTTATTAAATACTTAGTCTCTTCCTAGGTATTTTAACAATCCCTTTCTAATAATCTGATACTAGATTTGGGCATTGCAGTACATACATCTGCATCAGAGGATATAGCATATTCACAGAAAGACAACAATATAAATGCTACATAGTTCTCCATTTATATGGAGTTTTTTTTGTTTTGTTCTGGGGTTGGCTGCTGTTGGATTTTTTTCAGTTATTATGCAACTGCAATTACATTTGAAGACTAAATCCAATTTACTGGAAAACAAAAACTAAACTCAGGCAACTCTAACCCTAAACAATATCTACATATACTAATTTCCAAATATAAAGGGGACAGAAATTAAATACAATAAAAAGGTGATGGAAGAAGAAGAAGAGACATCGTACTTGCAATATCAATACCAAATGGTATTTTGAAGTTCCAAAGACAGTACTATTTATTTTTAATACAGATGAAGAATACATAAATGATTCTGACAGCTTTTTCCAGGGAACTTTTTTACCACATAAGTGCAGTAAGAGGAAGAAGTGCAAAAGTAGTTATCTGTGTAAATCATACTAATCTCCTTTAACAGAGAGAATAAAGAACAAAGGTTTAAATAAAATCTGTGTAATTTACATCTATGAGCATAACTTATCAATATTCTTCAAAATCCTTCATTTTACAAAAAGGTGGGTTCTACTAAAATTAAGTGCCTAAGTTCCAGTTTTTCATTAAACATAATTAAAGTTTACTGGTCTATTATTATCAGCCTCTTCCTGTAAAAAGAAAAAATTACTGGTACTACACCTGTCTTATCTAAATAATCATACCAAATCACTGAGTTGTAAAATGAAAATAAATGTTTCTCAGTGTTTCTTCAATAAATGTTTAATTTCATCTAGTTTCCCATTAGCCCTAGTGTTTTGCCAGTGCCTTCCAAATATTCCAATATGCAAATATACTTTTTTTTTTGTATTTAGCATAAGATATATATCCATAAACCCTACTCTAAGCACTTACACCTTGTCAGCTTGATGTTGAATATCTCCTCTTCAAATATGCTCTCACAAATTCCTTAAGCTATTGACTTCTTTCCTGAATTTCTTTATTTTCCCACAAGAAAAACTTAAATCTGAGTAAGTTAAACACAAGGTTCAAATAAAAAGATTACATAAGACCTGGTTTGCATAAAACATGAAACAGAATAATGATTATACCCAGTAAAAAAAAAGGATATTCTCACATTTAAGTTGTTGCAACCATGAGACAGTACAAACCATTCAAGAAGGCTCTTTAATAAAACATGAAGAGCTTATGCCATTTTGCCTGGTTCAATTTGTAACCTCTTAAAAGCTCTTTAGGTTAATTATATCTAAATACCTTTTTTTTTTTTTTCCCTGAGACATTACAAACGCATTACACAGTACATAAAGAAAAAAACATGGCCTGTTTAATGTCCCACTAGTACCCTAAGGCTTTAAAAAGAATTACACAGATGTACTGTGAACAAGAATTTATGAGGCTAAACACCGTTTAAAGCATGAATTATATGAGACTTTCTCTAAAGGCTACTGTAGGTTATGTAATACCCACTATAGCCATGCTTCCAGTTACACAAAAAAAGAAAAAAATATATAGTATATAAAGAAAAATAAAGTCATTTACATGTGTTCTTGTCCAATTTTGGCAGGCATATGAGAATCCTAGGGAAGTTGGAAGGATCTATTCTAGGGCACCATAGTATATTAAAAAAAAAGCTAGAAAATGCATGGAGAGTCATCTAACTTTACTGATAGGAAAACAGAAGAGAGTTTTGTACAATATTTTTATTTATAGAATACTTAGACTAAGTAAAATGCTAAGAAAGTATATGCAGTAGCTATGGAAAAACTGTGAACATTTTTCAGGAACAGTAGCAAAACGAAATTTGCCATTCTATACCTCCAAACAGTTCTGCATTCACTTACTCTTTGAGCTCTGTGGCACAGTACCAACAGTTAATCGATTGGTATTCTTTTCCTCCCAAAAGACACTATTACGATTCTCTGAACTAGCTGCTACTATGTAGAGGAACATTCAACAAACTCATCTTAGGACAGAGAGGTTAGAGCTATGATTGATAAAACTGTGCAGCTTCCAAACTTCTGATATAAATGGCAAGCAATCCTAAAGCATTTATGGCACACAAAGACTACAAAACAATTCCTGGTTCTCAGGATTTTCAAACATCAGCAAAGCTTATAACAATGAAATAACTGCAGTAAATAAATTTGAAATTTATTAACTATCTTCATCTGCACCCGTCTGCAGGGGAAAGGACCCCTTGCAAGGGCACAGGCTTTGGACTGCGCAAGTAGGAAGCAGAAGAGTGGGAAGGAGTTCTGCAGAAAAGGACTTGGAGTCCGGGAAGGCAGCAAAACGAACATAAGCCAGCAGTGCACCCTGGCAGCAAAGAAGTCTGACAGTATCCACCCACTATGTATAGCATTGCAGCACAGGCCCTGTGAGAAGCAGAGAGAGAGGGGCATTCTCAGCCTGGAGGAGAGATGGTTTGGGAGGACATAAAGCAGCTTTCCTGTGCCTACAAGGTCATCAAGAGGACAGAGCAAGGCTCTTAATAGGGGTGCATGCTAGGAGAATGAGATAAAAACCTATCAGTTCTGAAACAAGAGTTTCAAATTGGGTGTCTACTTCAGACTTTCTCCACATGAAGACAGTCAAGCAGTGGCACAGGTTGCCCAGAGAGGTTGTGCAGACCTCATCCTTGGAGACTTTGATACCGTTGAGGTCTGGTCTCACAGCTGATCCTGCTGTGAGCAGGGGGTTGGACTAGAGACCTCCTGAGGTTCAGGCTTGTCTACTAGAAAGTCAGTGGTATACGGAAAATCTAAGACATGTCAGTTACAATCTGAAAATGTACACACACACACAAAAAGGCAGAACTCACTTTCCTTTGTAATACATTCTAAGATATAATTATTTCTTAATTTTTTTTCCATTTCAGAATTAAATGTCTATTTCCAAATACAATTTCTTTCATTCCTATTTACAGATTAGAAAATGTCACCAACTGATATATTAAAATTCTTCTACACCTGTTTGCAAGTCAATTGCCTTTGAATCTCTCTGAAATGTTAGAAGACCGAAATTCTTTATTTTAAAAAATATTAATATGGGAACTGTTTATCACATAATTATATTAACTTTTTAAAGAGTATATGCAAAGATGAAATAAGCTCCTTCATGGTAGCTCCTTTCAGCAAATCCTGTTTTGTCATATTTATACAGTAGCTTGAGTTCACTTTACTCTTCATAATCCCCAAATCTGTTTCCGAATCACTGTTCTCAAAGTTGTAGCTCCCATAGTGTAGGTATATTCTGCACTCTTCATTCCCAAATATACAATTTTGTATATGGGTATACCGAAATGCATTTTTCTCAGCATGGGCTTTGTTCATTAAAATAATCTAGATGGCTTGGCATCAACAGTTTATCTTCACTGTTATTTACTACTTCCCTCCTTCTTGCATCATCCACAGATTTTACCAGCTCTAATTTTATATACACCTAGGAGATAAACATACAGATAATGAACAACTGTTGATCTCTTATCACTCTCTTACAATATAGGAAACCCATCTATGTTCAAATTAAGAAAGCGAAATGTCTGGAAAAAATACGATTCTAAAGTAAAAGAAAGATGATATTAACTTCACTCCGAAGCATATAAAAATGGGATTTATAAATATGTGCTAGACTAGTCTTCAAATTTATGACTAAATAAATATTTCATAGTCCCCATTCTGTTGCTTCAGAAAGAAATAAATGTGACAAGCCTGCCGAGGAAGAAGAAAGAAGAAACTTCCCAAGCAATCAATTGTTGTGTTTTTTGCAAGACAATACTACAGCTTCAAACCTCAGCTTAAGTATTAGAGAATTCCCAGTACTACAGCTGCAAGTGACACATTCTGATCTCTTTATGCAAATATTTAATAGATTCTTATCCCTTTTTTGGGGAAGCACAGCAAATATCCAATCTATAAAATGCTGTCTTTATAAATAAATGATCATAGAATCATAGAATGTTAGGGGTTGGAAGGGACCTCTGGAGATCATCAAGTCCAAACCCCTTGCCAAGCAGGACCATAGAATCTAGGGCAGGTTATGCAGGAACGCATCCAGATGGGTCTTGAAAGTCTCCAGAGAAGGAGACTCCACAACCTCTCTGGGGAGCCCATTCCAGTGCTCTGTAACACTCACAGTAAAAAAAGTTCCTCCTCATGGTGAGGTGCAACTTCCTGTGCTCTAGCTTGCATCCATTGCTCCTTGTCCTACCGCAGGGCACAAGCGAAAAGAGGTTGCCCCTTTCTTCTTGACACCCAGCCCTCATCTATTGATACACATTAATTAGATCCCCTGTCAGCCTTCTCTTCTCCAGACTAAAAAGCCCCAGGTCTCTCAACCTTTCCTCATAAGGCAGGTGTTCCAGTCACTTATATCATCCTTGTAGCCCTCTGCTGGACTCTGTCAAGTAGATCTCTGTCCCTCTTGAACTGGGGAGCCCAGAACTGAATACAGTACTCCAGGTGAGGTCTCACTAGGGCAGAGTAGAGGGGGAGGAGGACCTCCCTCCATCTGCTGGACACACTCTTCTTAATGCACCCCAGAATACCACTGGCTTTCTTGGCCACAAGGGCACATTGCTGTCCCATGGATAACTTGCTATCCACCAGGACTCCAAGGTCCTTCTCCACAGAGCTGCTCTCTAGCTGATCACCTCCCAGTTTGTACTGGTGCATTTTGTTACTCCTTCCCAGGTGCAGGACTCTGCACTTTTATTCTCGTTGAACCTCGTTAGGTTCCTCTTTGCCCAGCTCTCCAATCTGTCCAAATCCTGCTGAATGGCTGCACAGCCTTCAGGTGTATCAGCCAAACCTCCCAGTTTTGTATCATCAGCAAACTTGCTGAGAAGACACTCTGTCCCTTCATCGAGGTCGTTGACGAAGATGTTGAACAGGACTGGACCCAGCACTGATCCTTGGGGGACTCCACTAGTTACAGGTTTCCAGCCGGACTTCACACCATTGATCCCCACTCTTTGGGCTCTATAGTGTAGCCAGTTCTTAATCCATTTCACTGTCTGCTCTTCTACCTCACACTTCTTGAGCTTGCTCACGAGGATGTTATGGGATACTGTGTCAAACGCCTTACTAAAGTCAAGGTAGATTACATCCACTGGTCTCCCTGCATCTACCCATTCAGTCATGACACTCTACGGTAGTGATACTAAACTCTACTTCATTTAGACTTTTTGCAGTGTAAGAAAATAATCCTGCAGAGCTACAAATATTACAAATTTGATGTATGGTATCTGACTCTTAAATCTTAAGACA
Organism: Eurystomus glaucurus suahelicus; assembly: GCA_032159205.1. Classification (NCBI taxonomy): domain Eukaryota; kingdom Metazoa; phylum Chordata; class Aves; order Coraciiformes; family Coraciidae; genus Eurystomus; species Eurystomus glaucurus. The sequence continues at coordinate 1,749 of JAVFHW010077255.1, read as the reverse complement.
GATACTCAAATTATTAGATATTGAAATACAGCAATTTCTGCTTTTCTTAAATTCAGTTCCCAATATATACAATGAATGACCCCTCTCCACTTCAGCTGTGCTTTGTAGATAGAACAATAAATATTTGTGATCTCTTAACTAGTAGTCCTTAAAAAGATCATTTCCCCTTATTATTTTGTAAAGGAAGGCATGTTTCAGGTGTTTAATCTCACTGTCTCAATCCATTGATCCCTCCCTGTGGAAGACCAGCCCACATATTAAGAAGATGTCTTTTGAAGTCAGCTCTGTCGGGATCTTTCCAGGAACAGGAAACGGGAAGTTATTAGAATATGGAAAGGTATAAACTTCAAAGCAGGAAGAAAAACTCTCTCTTTTCCCCCCAGCTCTGAGCAGAGAAGCACCGTTGTCTCCGCTGTTGCCACGCCTGTCGCAGCGCCGCAGGAGAGCCCTGGGCGGCTCCAGGCCAGGGGAGGAGGGAGCATTCGCTGCTCTGAGGAATTCTAGGAATTCTGGCAAGCCACTGGAGGAAGGAACCGCGAGCTGTCAGCCGCTTTGGGAGTTCAAGCCGGGAAGCGCCGGTCCCGGCGGGCACGGAGAAGGCCGCGCCGAAAGACTGCTGACGTCACTGAAGCTGCCCAAGCCTGCTGGTCGAATGTCGTCACCCCAGCCTCACAGGGACCCTTGCCACAAGCCACCATTCACACATAAGTTATATTTATGACATAATCGACTTCTTATTTTGCCCTGTCCTCTCTGCTGTTTCCAATTCTCCTTGGGAAAAGGGGGAGTGAGTGGGACGTCTTTTGATACCATAATATTTCTATAGGGTAGATACGATTTTATACAAATATATATATATATGTCTATAGGTAATAAATTCATTAAATACCTATTGGCCTCATAATTGCCTATGAGCTTGGTGGGGAGGTGGTCAGCTTAGCCCTCAATTTCCCCTTCCGGGGGGGGCGGACAGACGCCTGCGCTTCCGACCGCGACACTCCCAAAAGTCCACTCCCAAAAGTCCAGTATCCTGCTCTGTGTACCAATAGCTCAGGAGAAGCACTGCAGGTGCCCAGGCTCTACTTGTTTGTAGATCTTAAGAAACATAGCTATAAGTAGTGGAGAATTATTCTACAATGTCTAGCAAAGCCCCCAGACAATGTATATCCTACATATCCTGACTTTTCAAAGGTTATGAAATAATAATCAATTCAACAGCTTCCACCTTATCTCTCGTTTTCCACACAACAGAGAAGCACAAAAAGTCAAAGTGCTTCCAAACCTTCACACAATTCTTCTCCCTGCAACTAGTTGTTGTATAGCTTCCCACTCAAAGTACTAAGATTTATCTGCCAGAATGTCTGACTCTGTAGCCAGATAACACAAGCATAGGATGAATGGGATAAACAACAACTGCAGCCTCACTTACAGTATAAATTAATACATATATAAATATCTAGACATAGTCTGTAATTCCAAATACCATCAGTTTTTTTTCTTTGGAAAATACATAGGAGACTAGTTGATGACAACTTCTCTCCATTCCTACTTTACACCCACAAAACCTGCAGTCCTGAGCTACAGGTCCTAATAATACTAGCTCTCCCGTTTCTCACCATTTTTTCATCACTTTTTTTTTTTTTTTTTTTTTTTTTTTTTTTTTTTTTAAATCTAAACAAAGTCATAAATACAACCGAAAAAAGATCCTATCCAGACATCGGTAAAGTATGGAAAGAGAGAAGATCATGA
>JAVFHW010077254.1:0-14490 GCA_032159205.1 Eurystomus glaucurus suahelicus | reverse complement strand
TGGAGGAGGAGATGTCCTCATTTCTCCTGACCTTTTCAGGTGGCTGTGATGGCGCCGGCTGCATTTATTACGCTCACTTGATGAAAATTAAGAGATGATGCATCTGTTGCGGGCAGCAATCATGCAAACGCCCCGAGCTTTGATGTTCCCCAGGAAGCTTTGTTTAGCAGCCGGGGTGAACGGCAGAGCCTGTTTCCCAGCAGATGAACCTGGAGCAAACAAACAAATGCCTGCGTTTCGGGTGAGATGGCAGCTCGAGCCTCCCCTGCCTCATCTGTTTGCATCCCATAGGGAACGGCAGCTGCTTCTTGGTTGTCCTCCCTATAGCAGCAAATGTCCTGCTGCTTCAGGACTTCAAAGAGGTATCTTGGAGGATACCCTGATGAGCTTTGTGCCCTCCCATGCAAGAAAACTGTTGGTAATTAAGAACAGGGACATAAATGGCTGCAAACTATGATTCTGTGATCTATACCTACACAGGGGTGCTGCCACCTTCTCCAAAACCCCTCCAGAAACTCAGTCGTGCCACCATCTTGCCGAGACTCTGCAAGAAGGGGCCAATCTATACAATCCCTGGGGTGATGGTGACTAGCTCTGGGGGCTTGCTGGGATGCCCCAAACCTTTGCAGCATCATTTAGTGCTGATTTATCGAGGCTACATGAGTCAAGGGCTTTGGTTTTCGCTGCTGGGGGATTTAACCAGAGTTAGAAGTGGCTGAATGAGGGGATGTGGGCTGGGGTGAGCGCTCCCTCCCCAAACCAGCCCTGCCACCAGCCATCCCTCAGCTGTACACGCAAACTGGGGGTTAAAAAATGCACTTCACTGTATTTTAGCAGCCGAGCTTTTCAAGGATTAAAAATAAAGCTGCAGAGCAAGCACCCACACATGAAATGGGGCAACTCTCAGTCCAGGAGTGTGGGTGGTCAATACACCTTCCCACAGGCTCCCAGGCTATGTTTGGGGGGAAAAAAGCCTACAATTAAATGCGAAAAATGAGATTATTCCAACCTAAACAATTCTACGAGACTATGAAAGCACAGGAGTCCCCCACTCCCTGCTGGCTCTGGCTCAGCAGCCCCCCGTGTCCCCTCCCCAAGCTATGGGGCAGCAGTATTTGAAAGGATGCCATGGCACTGGCTGACACTCTATCCCCCTCCGTTACCTCCCCCCATCCCTTTCCCCCTGGGAAATTTGGGTTCCCTTGCCTACAAACCAAACAGCCTGTGTGCCCCAGAACCCAGAGGTTTTTTTACACAAAGGCCAAAACTCAGGTTTATTGTGGGTGCCACACACCCACCCTCCAGTTGCTTGTTATCTGCTGGACCTGCTGTAATCCTGCCCGCAGCAGTGGCTTGGTGCCCAGGCATTTCTTCAACAGTGGATGCTCTGCTGCAGAAACGCTTATAAATTAAGAATTTTTATCTTTTTGCGCCTCATCCCTGCTAGGAATCGTCGTAGAGAGGGTTGTTGTAGTTGCCCCAGGAGCCGTAGTCGTGGTCATCCAAAAGCCTGCCGTAGGAGGAGTGCCTGCCGGGGGAAAGCAAGCAGCCCAGTGTTACCAGTTGCTTTGGTGGTTTATTACTTATTTTACCATAGGGAAAAAAAAAAAAAAAAAATTGCATGTAAGTCCTCACTAGGCCAAGCTTTGGAATATTTTAGCATGAAAACACCAGGACAGAAAATAAGCCCAGGCAGGATTTTGGCCCCATTGAACCAGACTGGGGCATGATGGGGAATTAAAGCAAGACCTTTGCTCCTCGTCTCAGTTGTCAGAAAAGCCTCGTTACAGATGCTCAGCGCTGGGCCGTGCTGCTGTTTATTGTTTAAGTCACGGTAAGACCCGTGGCAGCAGCTTGCCCCAGGGATAATTACTGGTTATGACTATGCCGAACAGCGTCTCTGGCATTTCAGGGAGGCTGATGTAAAATAAGGAAGAAAAACTCTGGTTTTTCATATAGCTGTGGTAGTAAATGCAGCCATGTTGGGACTAGAGGCTGCCTGTCACCCCACCAGGCTTGGGGACAGCATCTCCGCAGGGCTTTGCCTCTGAGCATCACCCAAGAGGGGCTGCAGCCTCAGGGGGGACCCACAGCTTGAGCACCCTGTCACGCAGGCACCCCAAAAATAGCCTTACCTAATCTTGAGGTACGCCGCTGCTCCAAAAACCAGCACCACTACCACGATGACCGTCACGGTTATGGCCACGATGCTCCCTGCAGAGGATCCATCAGAAAGGGCAGCGCTCAGCACCCCTGAGTCCCAGCCCCATAGCACCCACCACACCCCAGCTGCTCCCAGTACACTCCTGCCAGCTGTCTCTGGTTGGGGGAGGACATCCCCTCACTGCTTCCAAAAGCTCCTGTGGAGGATGCTGGGCACCCCTATATTCTTGCAGGGCAGGTGGATTTGGGATAAAACACAGCTGAGCTTTGCTTGAGGACCACGGACTTGCTCCTTGATGCTTCTCCAAGCACCAGGCAGCATTTAAGTGCTGAACCAAGACTAGAAAATGCTCCAGATTCCTCCCTTTTCTGGCCTTAGGAAGCACTTTTAAGCTATCTGAGCTTGCAGAAGAGGACAGCTATTGTCAGCTTAGTGAGGTCTCCAGGAGGGAGAAGAAAAACCTACATCTTCCTAACTCAGGCTGCACACACCATCCAGGCACTTGTTTCCTCTCATCTTTTAGTTTTTCAAGTCGGTTTTGCAATCAAGGATGTTATTCATCTCTCCGGGCAACTGAGGTTTGGTGTCCACAACTCCTCATCTCCACCAGTGGAGCAGATGGCATAGGCCCCTCCAGGAAAGTTCAGCTTTTGCTGAGTGGTGGTCTCAGAATATTGACCACTTCTTCCCTTCCAATTCAGGGGGCTTTGCCCCTGTTAACTACCAGCTGATGGGGCAATGGTTGCAAGCTAGAGCACAGGAAGTTCCACCTCAACACAAGGAGGAACTTCTTTACTATGAGGGTTACAGAGCACTGGAACGGACTCCCCAGAGAGGTTATGGAGTCTCCTCTGGAGACTTTCAAGACTCGTCTGGATGTGTTCCTGTGTAACCTGCCCTAGGCTCTATGGTCCTGCTCTGGCAGGGGGGTCGGACTTGATGATCTCCAGAGGTCCCTTCCAACCCCTAATATTCTATGATTCTATGATACCTTGAGATTGACATATCTGCTATATATATACACGTAGGGAGAGCAGTGGTGCTTACCTGCACTCAAGGCCCGGGGGACCTCTTCCATGGTGACGCCGGTGGAGAGGGTGGTTTTGCCAGTGGCCATGGCCTCAGCTGTGGTGGGGCTTGTCACAGTCACCGGGGGGAATGTTGGTTCCACAGCCAGGCTTGATGCCATGGCCAGCGTCCCCAGGGAAGGGACATCCTTGGTCAGCACTGGTGGCTGGGTGGTGCTGGGATTCCCAGGAACAGGCGTTGAGGACAAGACCATTCCAGGTGGTGAGTACAGGTCACTGGTGGGGAGGGAGGAGGAGGAGGAGGATGCAGGTATACCCGTGGGGCCAGAAGCTGCCTCCAAATCCACTGTACCGCTTGCCAAGCTGGCAGTATTTGCTGTCCGAAGACCTGGGGCTGTCTCCAAAGTTGGTGGCACCAAGCTGGGCTTGGAGGCTACATATGGGCTGTCTGCTGTGGTGATAGTGGCTGAGGTGGTGGAGCTTATGGTGTCAGAGGCAGGAGCAGTGGGCAGTGCTGCCACAACAGTGGCATTGTAGCCATCCCCCTCCACCAGCCCAGAGGACACCCCATCTCTGTCAGGTCCTGTGGATGTGGGCAGCAAGGGCTGGCCAGGAGCTGGTGTGGAGACAGCTGCATCCCTGGAGCCCGGCCCCATTGGGATCCCCTCTGAGGGGAAGGGAGGGCTGGTGGGGGCGAGGGGTGGTACTGTGGAGTCATTGCCCAGTCCTAGGAGCAAGACAAACAAGTATTAATAATGAGGAAATCCTTGGGGATTGGATGAACACTAAAGGAATGAAGCTGGAAATAAGTTTCTGGTTTTTAAAATGCTGAGAGCCATCTAAAATGAAGAGATGGGAAATATCCCTGCATAGCTAGAGGTGAGGTTTAAACCAGAGCAGTTGCCCCAGCATGGGTCAGCACTGTTTTTCCCCCAGACTGGGATCCTCCCCATCCCCAAACATCCCCTCCATCTTCCCAGCATCTCCTGCCAGCAGCCAGCAGAGCAGCAGGGGAGCAAGCTCCTCCTCAGCAGCAGCCACTGTGCAGCTGGGAATGATAACACAAGACACTTCTTTCTCTTCTCCCCCCTCATTTCCTTGTGCATTCATTCATTTGTCTCCATTTCTTAGCATGAAGATGAGTCACTTTTTCCTCTATCCCCACCAGCAGACTGCTGGGGTTTCTCCCCCCAGTTCCTACTCTCCAGGGCTAAACTCAGCACTAGCAGCTCCCTCAGCATGGTGGGACCAGGGGAAGAGCATGCCAACACAAAGCGACATTGGGAGAGGTTTTTATTCCCATGAATACATTCATTTGCACCCCCAGAGCATCCTAAGCCCTGCATTGGAAAGAGCGAGAACTTGCTCCAGCACAAACAAGCCACAATGAACTAGTTATTCTATGAGTGTGGAGGATAAACTAAAACCCTAAAATGCTGATCCTGTGGGAACCCTGAAGCTGGGAGACAGGAGCTTGGTGCTTACCAGAGTGAGAAACATAGCAGTGAGAGTGCAAACAGCTCATGGTATCTCTTTGAGCAGGAGCTGGCAGATGATTCATGGCTGGGCATCACTGGTGGGCACATGACACTCTCCTCCCCATCACCAAGCCACTCCCAATATGTTGTCAACCACCACAGCCAAATCTGCTGTTCCCCCAAAGTCAAACTGAAATGCCATCCATGCAGGTGATACCCAAGGTAGCAAGAAAGGACCCAGCCAGCCCCAGAGACATGTTCTGGATGGAACAGAGCTGTTGCTGGCCCATCATGCAACTCATTGCACAAAAAGCTGCACTAAGAAACAGTAGCATGGGAAGGACTCAAAATTGGGAGCAGGGGCTGTGCAACACAGGGTTCCTCCCGCAAAGCCCCTCAGTGCTGAGCACCCAGGAGAACCACAATGCTTCCAGGGCACAGACAGTACCTCATGCTGGAGGAGATAAGGAAACACTTAGGGCCTGTGTGTAGAACTGGTGGGATGCAGCACCAGAGAGCAGGGACTCACTAAACTGTGTTTTTGGGCATTTTCAGTCATCAGGTGCAAACAGAAGACTGCAGGTATCTAAGAGCTTCACTCATCCTGCACACCTTCATTGGAGGAGGACAGTAGAGAGGACATTTCAGCTATGGACGTCCAGCTCACTGCAGCAAGCGTTGGGTATGTAACATTTCATGAAGGCATTTTCTGTCTGGAAACTGCAAACGTACACTTGGCCAGGGATTTAAGGCTGTTTCTGGGGTATGGCTTCTACTAGAGCTTGAGGCATTAGAAGCACAGTCCCTGGCATGCTTGACCCCATTTTTTTTTCCTGGCACTGTAGATACCCCTGTGATGGACAATCATTTCCCCAAGCAGGAGAGTGTGGGAGGTGGGATTGAGGCCATGGCTGCTCTCCACCCAGGGACAGGCACTTGGAGATGCCTCTGAGCTTTCAGCCTCCTCAGGCTCTCCATCTGCTGAGGTACAAGGCTGGTAGACTTCAGGATAAAGGAGAGGAGATAGATGACAAGCTAGAGTCTAGTTATCAAATAAGCCACCTGGCTCAGCACCCCTGGTTCCCACACCCAGCCCCACCACAGCAGCAGGGAAACACCCAGACATCCCACCTCCTCCTTCCCAGCTTTCCAAAGCATACCAGGCTCCTGCCAAGCTTCTGCTGTCAACAGGGCATTCTGATGTCTCCTCATCCCAAGACCTCTACGTCTCATACCTGGGAGTTAGTGGCATGTGAACTTGAGCTGCATTACTGTGATAATCCTGAGCTTAAAAGCCATTAGTTCAGCTGAATGCACTAGTTTTCACAGCCTGGCTTCACCCACAGCATCTCCCCAGGACAAAGCCTGCCCACAGCACTGGCTCCATCCAACAAACCTGACAGGTCCCCTGTCATCCTGTCCCCTCCTCCTCCAGAGGCTGATGGCTCCCTGGCTCAGATCAGGCACTGCAACACCAAATAAAAACAAATCTTCCCTGCACTGCTCCATCCTTTTGCATAGCTTTCCACACGTAGCAAGTGCCAGGTCCCCTACAACACACGCAGGTCCCATGCTAGTGTGGTGGGTCTTGCAGCAACATCTGTGAAGGTCCAGCATCATTTGGTACATTGCTTTCAGTGGCCAGAAACAAGTGGCAAGAACCTGTCTCTTCAACACATTGATATTGAGGTTCAGGTGGTTGATTTGTGCCCTTTTTGCTTTTACACTGGTATGACCTCCCTTGTCCTTTCTTGACCAGGTTGAAGCATCCCCATATGGTCTTCCCAACACATTCACTTGGGGTGCGAATGCCAGAGTACAAAGAAGGGAGGCTGCCAAAACTGCATCTCCTCTTTTAAGAGAAAGAAGGTCCAAGTGCCATTTCTACCAGGTACTTTTAGTCCACAGCATCCCACATCACAAGAGCTGAAGGTTCCATCAGCCCAGCATGCTGGCTTTCATGGCCAAGGGCCAGACATTAAATCCCTGGCTGAATTCATGAGAAGCATTGAGCAGGGTCTTTCTCGAGGGTTTAACATCATGCAGCCATCTTGGGCCTTATGCAAGAAGAGGCATGGTCTCTGCCAGAGAGCAGAGAGGTCTGCTTTGGAGATGTACCAGTGGAAAGGTGTATCAGCAATACAAGCTGATATAAAGGCATGAGTGAAGAGCAGCCTGCAGCTCATGCGTGCCCTGAGCAGAGCACTCACCAACTGTCTGCCCTGGAGATGGCTAAGCCAGGGCAGAAATCAGCTGCCATGCAGTAGCTAGAACTGTGGACAAACCCAGACCAAGCATCCTTTAACCCTTGCTGTTCTTCAGATCTGTACTTCTGTAAAACGACCCTTCCTCCATCACAGCTTGGCATTTCAGCTGTGACTTCAACAGGTAGCAGGCAGGCTCTGCAGCCCATGGCATGGCATATTGCTGTTATGTCAAGCGCAGCAGGACCCTCCCAGGGCTGGTAGCACATGGAAAGTTTATTATGTCTCTGTAAATGGAGATGCTTCCAGTCTTTCTTGGACACAGGCAGCTTACAACCTCTGCAGAGCCACCCTGCTGTCCCATTCTGCTTGTGTGGGCTTTGGGTCAGAGCTCTCATGATCTGCTTAAACTTTGGAGGCAAATCGATAGGGACGTCAAAAAGCTGTCAATACTGCTAGCCAGGATGAGTCAGGCAGTTTCCGATAATATCTAAGGGGTATAAATTCAGAGGGTGAGCCAAAACAGGATGCAGGAATGATCCTTGGCCACAGGCTGAGCACACCCAGCCAAGCAGGTCACAAGTCACAGGGACATCTCGCAGGAGAGCAAGAACGGCTGAAGGCAGCATGTTCCTGAGCTCAACCCTGGTTTTCCTCATCTGCCCCGGCTCCTCCATGGCCATTGCCAGCCAAGCTTTGGTCTCCAGATTGATAGTGCTGCATTAATCTCTGCTAGCAAATGCTACCTGTGCCAGCCCTCAGCTGCCCTGTTTTTCCCTCAAGCCATCACCTCCATCAGGTGATCTGGGACCCAGCAACTGCTCTGGGGTCCGGCTCTCACCCACATCACCCCCTTACATGCAGGCTGCACCCCTTTGCACCACAGGTAAAGCCCAGTCAGGGTCCGAGAAGCAATGCAGGCTGCTTCTGAACCAGGTTAGTATGAGGGGACTGAAAGGACCTAGCTGACCCTTGTGCCCAGCCTGTCTACAAGCCCCATCCTCTACCAACAGATCTGAAAAGGAAAATCAAAGTCAAGGTGAGAGTTTCATTGTTTCTCCAACGCCTGGTCTGTAGGAGCTGTGGCTCTGAGCAGAGACAAGAGTAGTGCACTGGAATAAGGGACAAAAACAACACTAGAAGGCTTCTTTTAGGACCCCATGCCTTTGCAGCCTTAAAAAAATCCTCATACAGGGGTTGTCAGAGGGACTGGGGGATGTTTGCTATCAAAGGATACCAAGCATAGTTCGGCCCTGAGGAATTTGCTCATCTAATTCACTTAAGGCAGTTGACCACCCTGCTGGAATCTGGCTCAGAGCAGAGATGGGGAAGGGACCTCAGATGAGCTTTGGAAGGTTCTTTTTCCATGTTGTCTTCCCTAGAAGCATAGAACACCGCCAAGAAAGAAAAACCCAGATCCCTATCAGTCAAATATCTTGCACTACTTGGAGAATGTTAACCCTAACCATCCACCAACCCAAGGAAGGAACCGTTCTCCTGATGGATTATCTCCATCTCCTACTTGCATGCTGTTCTCCTGGCTTCTGCAAGCTATGCAAAGGTGGAGATCTCACCCTTACAGAAGCTGAAGCTTTCCCAGTTGCTCTGCTCAGAAACAGCTGCCTGCCCTGGGCTGGCAACCTCTCCAGCAGTGCATTTCTCAGGCACTCCAGAAACAATCACAGCAAGCTTTTAAATTGTTCTGCCAGCTGAAACGCAGCATAAAAAACAAGAGAGCATCTCCAGCCCAAGTGAATGACATCAGATGGAGCAGCCATGCCACAGCAAACAAACGTCCACTGATAAGGCAGAGATGGAACTTTTAACAAGCTTTGTTTCATGACTCATCACATCTGATGTAACTACCAGAAGGTCCCCATGACCTCACCAACACACCACATGCCTGCTCTCAGCCTGAATTAAGTCAGGCACCTATACCCCAGCTGAAGTACATGATGCTCCCCTCTCAGCCCAAACCCCAGGAATAATAAAACTTCCTGTAACATTAGTATTACTTCTTCTGTCTCCCAGCATCTTGTCCTGACTGTACTAACACAAGGAATCTAGCCCCCCTTTCTGAACAAGAAATATGACAACAGAAGGAGAAGAAAGAGAAGCCACGACAACAAGGAGGTCCATTAGGCGCACACAACACACTATGCTCATGCGGAAAGGTTGGGCACTGCTTTCTAGGCCACCTCAGCAGCTGCTTCTGGGGCAGGCATGAAGAAAAACATACGACTAAGACTATGGCTAAACACCAGATCATTCCTTAAAGCAAAAGCCCATAGTAACCTCAGTGTACACCCACCAGACCTATCCAGAGCAGGCAAAGAAGGATGGTGACACAGCCCCATCTTCTGCTCAAGAGAAGGGAATATATTAAGTCAGCACAAGAAACAATTAAAAACAGCATCAGAACATCAGTCCAAAACAAAAACAGCTGGTTAGAAACCACCTACTAACAACACAGGGCCAAGAGTCATGCAACACTAGAGACATATACATCCACCACACAGTTGAGACAAGTGCCCCAGCTTAAATGGAGGTCCTGGCCCAATGGGGAGAGGGTGTGTGGGTGGGGGGTCCCAAGTGAGGCACAATCAGGGACTATTAGCACAGCTGGGGGCTCCTGTATAAAAGCTGGTGGCTAGTGCTGGGTCCTTTCTCTACAGCATTGCTAAGAGTGCAGGAAAACCATTATGGATAATTAATTGTAAATGATGGCATTGATGGAAGGGCATGTGTACAGGTATGTGGTCTTCTTTCAACTTTTTCAGAGGAGCAACTGGACCTTAAAAGCCAAGGTAAGTTGGTGTGGCTCACTATGGGTGACGTGTTTGGTAGCGTGCAATCTTCTCTGACCTTCTGCAGATCCTATATTATGCTGGTTCTCAGCAAGTAATGATGGTAGAGCAGCCCTGGCTCCTCTGGCCCTGCAGCATGTGATGGTTTATTGCCAGGTTAAGTGATGCAGAGCAGTAAAACAATTTCTGTTTAAGTATAGGATAAGAATTTCCTGTTCATGACCTTGTTGCCTCAGCTTTGGTTTCTGTGGCTGGGGATTCCCATACCTTGCTCTGTTTTTCTGCAGTTCCCTTCCCCCTTGCTCGTGCTCAGGTGTAACTTTTATCGTGCTGTTGCTTCTTGGCTGTAAAACTGGTAGCATCTAGCTCTAAATGGCAAAAAGGTCTCCTTGTGGTGGCTAAAACTAAACCAAACTGGTTTTTGCTTTGGGTTCAACTTGTTTTTCAAGCTGTTCAGCACTAGGCTGCCTCACCTTCTCTGTCACCATGTAATTTGGGCTTTGATGGCGTTCATTTTGCTCCTCTCTGGTTGGAGGGCCCCATCTGCAGTCAACAAGGGTCTGACTAAGCTCTGTACTGATACAGGAGAAGGAAGAGGGAGGATGAGGTGGTTGGATTGTGCTTTGAGCTTGTGTTTCAGGTCTTCTAGGGCACTGTTCCAGAGCCATGCCTTGTTACAGCCAAGAAAAAAGGATGATGGGGTGGTCTGGGAGCAGCTCTGCAGGGTCTGGACTTTGTGTCAGACCCAACAGGCATTTCACGCCATCCCAGAAGGAGCACCCACCTGGGTTGCTACTGGGAAATGGTAACTCTTGGGGACATTTCTAGCTGCTGTTGAGCTTCAGTGAGTAAACCAGGGCCAACACGGTGGCTCTCCAGGTCTGTAGCAAAGCTCCAGTGTTGCATGTGTGTGCTGGTGACCTATAAAGCTAGCAGCAGCAGGAGCACCCTGAGTGACGTGCTGCTTCCTTGCTGCCTGCTTGGCTCCTGCTGTATCATCTCTCTTTTCAGTACCAAGTTGTGTTGGTGATGGTATAAAACCAGTTGTGAGAGGAGGAAGAAACCAAGTGAGAAAACCAGGGGCCAGAAACATCAACAAGTAAAAGGCAAAGCTATCCAGTAACTGCGTAAAGAAGCCAAGGCTGTCAGATCAAATAAATCTGCAGTTGCCCTGATTTACTGGCAAGCAGAACTTGCTTCCTGTGTGATTAGTTTTCTTCTGCTGCATGGTCGTTAAGTGGTTTAGGTCTAATTGCTCCCAAGCCTGAAGCTTTCTCTAGCTAAGAGAAACAGCTACGCAATGAAAATCAATGTGCTGTCTTCATGTGTCTCTCACCATCCAGAGGTATCATCCCTGGGGGAGAGGCTGTCCCAAGCATGCAGCTGGCTAGGGCTCGCTGGGGATGTTCCTTGGCAGCTCTCCTTGAGGATACAGCCCCTAAGGGGTTGCTGCTGAGCAAACCCATCAGTATCCATCTCCCTGGATGTAGAGGTTGTACTGGCATCTCTTGTAGATGCATTTTTGTAAAAGGCAAGGGCAAAATCCAACACATCAACTTGGGGACTTTGGGCAAGCTGGCAAGGAGAGGCTCCAAGTGAGGGGTTCACTGGCTGGTGGGTTATGGCCTGGCTTGGGAGCAGGAGCCACTCTTCTGCAGGCTATTGCATGGGAGGAAGGAGCTAACATGCAGGCCTGGCTCACTTTTACACCTTTTTCAGACCCTGAGGAAAGCTGTTGCAGGCAAATTGTTCTGGAGGAACCAGGAGCCAGCTACACCATCCTGCGGTCTCTGCTTTTCCCAGCTAAACATGATAATGTAAACTTTTAAAATAAAGATGGTTGCCTACATGCGGCATGGTCCCTGTGATCAGCTCCTCCCTTGCCTGGGCTGAGTGTCCCAAGTCCTCCTCAGGCAACCATCTGTCCTAATGTCCAAATCCAGCAGCAAGGGCTGTTGGTTGCACAACAAACCCCCCCTTCCCAGCAGCTGCAGAGTTGAGTGGCCACGCCACCCTCCATGCAAAGAAAACATGATGTTTCCTTTCCCCAGTGGTAAGTATTACTTAATTATTCAACTCATTGAACACTTGATCCTGCAGTTCAATGAAATGACAGCAAAAAAGAAGGTGAAGGGGAGTCTTTAGAGGTTTTTCTCCTTCTGAGAGTGACAAAGCATCCTGTGGCCGCTGGTCAACCCATGCAGCCAGAGGTGTTTGATGAGGACTTGCAGTAGAAAGCCTCTGTGTTCCTGGAGACCAGGAACCTGTGTCCCATTTGGGGTGTGTTGGCAGGCTGTCACCTTGCTTGGTGGCTTTAGCTGAGGGCTGGGCAGGATGGGAACTTTTCCTTTCAGTGTGAGCTTTGCCTTCATTAAGAGCACCAGTTCATAGCAGCTCTTTCTAAAATGATTTTTGCTTGATTTAAAGAAAAAATACTTTAGATATTGCACATTACATTTTTGAAACATCCAAATATTTGTTCCTCTGTGCTCATTTCCCTAGGATGTTACACCATGGGAGGAGAAGCCATTTGTCAGCTCTTTGGGCTGGGAGGCCAGCAGATGAACCTGCTTGCCCATGCAGCCGGACTCAGAACCCCTCACAATACACTTTTCCAGGGGGATGTCTTGGGCATGGCTCTCAAGCAGCCAGATGCATAGCAAACAGCAGCTCTGCCAAAGTGACAACGCACCAACTCATTGTCCTGGCTAGCTGCTAATTACTGCTTCGAGGTGCAGCTTTCAACATGCATCAGCCCCATCCCAGCCTTCCCCAGGAGAGGTGGCAATTGGGTTCAGCAGAGGAATTTTTGGGCATCCTCTGGTATTAGAGGCTGGAGCTGTTGCTTGCTTGCTTGGGCTGGACAAGGGGATCATTAACTCCCCGTCTCCCCTGTCCTTCAGCTCGCACATGGGGAAGCAGGGCCAGGACGAAGCTCAAAGCTTCATCTTCTCTGTGGCAGCTCAAAGCAGCCAATGATGCCAGGCTCTGAGACCCGCAAAAAGCAGCTTTTCCTCCCCAGAGGCTCCTCGCAGAAGCACCCAGAGCCTTTAAAGCTGAAAGCTGTGTTTTGCAGATACTTCAAAATGTCTCAGCTGCTGGCAGGGTGAATTGCAAAAGGGGAAAGCGGGCTCAGTCGGGGCTGCAGCAACCTGGTGTTCATACGGGGCTGGGCATCATGTCAGGAAAGCAAAGCAGGTTTGAATTTACATCCAGCGTAAGAAGCAATAATAGGATAAAAACTTCCTTGTGCGAGATGCTATTATTTCATTATGTGGCCAGGCAAAGCCGTTTTATTTTACTCCTGCCCAGTGACGTCCTTGCTATCACTAAGTCCTGAAGAATGAGCTCAAAGCATATTTAAATCATCCTTTTTGTTTTCTCATGGGTGATAAGTATATACATTTTTTTAAGTATTATTTCTACAGGGACAAAAAAGTCATAGAAAGCATCTGAAAGATTTAGGGCTTTGGGTGTATTTGGGAGCCTGAGAGGCATGAGACTGTACTCCAGGGAAATCTTTCCCGTCTCTTCTGCCAAGCCTTGCTGGTGTTGGTGCTTTAGAGAGGGATGGTCGTGGGAACAGCTTTGGATTCGGCCCGGGTGCTGGGAAAAACCCGCCTCCCAGCCCCAAAGCAGCCGAGGGCTGCTTCCCAGCAGAGGTTGGTCGCTTTCGAGTGGCTTGCCAAGGCGGTGACCAAATTGAGGCCATGCAGAAGCTCATGAAGGAGGCTAGCAGCATCCCTGTGGAGCAAAATGTAGGTTCATGGCCATCCCTCCCAGATGAGCTGGCTGGGAAAGTACAGAAAGAAGAGCTGGTTGGCAAACTCCCTGTTTACAAGGAGAAGGATTTAGCCAGCTCTCCCTCCTCTTGCAGTAGTGGGGTCACCTAACAGGGGATGATCTCCCACAGGGTGATGTGCTCCAGGATGATGGACCTCCTGGAGCTGTGGCCTCCCCAGCTGCTGTTCTGGGGAGAGGGCTGCTGGCTGTGGGCTTTCACAGGGAGCTCAAAGGCCAAGCCAGCCTCGTCTCCTTGCGCCGCTCTGCCGCATGCTGACAGCGATTTAATAATAACAGCTTTGCCCGACGTGTGTCTCCTTGTGTGCGTCCCCGTCGCTCGGTTATGCAAGTGTGTTTGTCGTGTTCCTGAGCGAGCAGCTCTTCGTGGTGTTTACTAAAACCCCAGCCTGGACGGAGGGATAACCTGTGCAGTGCTGTCATTTGAAGGTGCTCGCTGTCACACCAGCCGGGGACTGAGCTGTCTCCTCTGCCTGTCTCAGTGATGACAAATCGGGTGTTTCTGTGAAATGGGGAGGTTGATATTGCAGGGGGTGAAGTGCGGGTGGAGGGACATGCCTTTAGCTGGTTGGGGAAGGAACCAGAATGTGCAGGAGCCTCTGGTTGAGGCCGGGGCAGGCGGTAAAAGCTCCCTCAAAGCAGCAAAGGTCCTGGGAAGGGGAATGAGAGCCTGGGGGACAGCTCCAGCAAGGAGATGCTGGTGGTCCCCTGAAGTTGTCCTCCTGCCCCCAGGCTTCAGGGACCCATCTGGGAACCCCTCTGCGAGGCAGGGGGTGAGGAAAAGAGGGGTGAAACGCCTCTCACCCGGCCCCACTGGTGTCGGGGTGGGGGGGCGAGTGCGACCAGTGGGGACCAGTGAGAGCCCTT
Organism: Eurystomus glaucurus suahelicus; assembly: GCA_032159205.1. Classification (NCBI taxonomy): domain Eukaryota; kingdom Metazoa; phylum Chordata; class Aves; order Coraciiformes; family Coraciidae; genus Eurystomus; species Eurystomus glaucurus. Next base: position 141 of record JAVFHW010077254.1, on the reverse strand, counting down.
CTCCGGGCATCCGAGAGCTGGGAGCTGGGCTGTCCCCGGCAAGGCGAGGACTGCCTTCTCCCCCGTCCCTATCGCATCGCTCGCAGCCCGGCACCGGGGTCCCCGGCAGCCCTCAGCACCACCGGTAGGTCCGTCCCCCCC